>JAYMTA010006733.1:0-10151 GCA_036897625.1 Pelargonium cotyledonis
TTCCCTCCCGCTCAGACTCCGCCGCAACCCCAAACCCCTCAGTTTCTCCACCGCCTCCAGAACCACCGTCCGCGCCGCCATCTCCGTCGGCGACAAGCTCCCCGACTCCACCCTCTCCTACTTCGACGTCGCCGGCGAGCTCCAGACCATCACCGTCTCCGACCTCACCAAGGGCAAGAAATCCATCCTCATCGCCGTCCCGGGGGCCTTCACTCCGACCTGCTCCCAGAAGCACCTCCCGGGATTCGCGGAGAAGTCCGGCGAGCTGAGATCCAAAGGAGTCGACACGATCGCTTGCATTTCCGTCAACGACGCGTTCGTGATGAAGGCGTGGAAGGAGGATCTGAAGATCGGCGACGAGGTGCTCCTTTTGTCGGACGGCAACGGCGAATTTACCAAGGCCATTGGGTGCGAGCTCGATTTGAGCGACAAGCCCGTTGGTTTGGGCGTGAGGTCGAGGCGTTACGCGCTATTGGCCGAAGATGGGGTCGTCAAGGTCTTGAATTTGGAAGAAGGAGGCGCTTTCACCACCAGCAGCGCAGAGGATATGCTTAAAGCTCTGTAATTTTTGTGCGGTTTTATAGGGTTTGTTCCTTTTTCTTCAAGTTTTGTGGTTTAATTTGTACTTTTTTTTTTTGTTTGTAATAAAACATGGATGATTCTACTCATTGCCTCTTGTGTGTTTCTGGATCAATGTGCATACATGATTTGCGACTCTCGGACAATAACTTTCTGACATGCTTTCGATTTTTATCTTTATTTTTCATAAGCAACTCTTAAAAGTCACGATCAAATACTTCTATTTTTAAAGAAAATGTGAATCAATTAACAAAATAAGTGTATATACATGTCTTTGAAATGCTACCAAGTGCATTTAGAGCTTCACATCACCTTAGCAAGTATATACATGGAATGCATCTACAACGACAGTAGGAAGTTTCAACCAATTCAAAAAATATACATTTTTGCGGACACTCCACGTCCGCAGATACTATTTGAGCAATAACGGGTTTGGGGAGTCTACGTAATATTCAAGGCAACTTCAAAAAGATGATTATGCGAAAGCTGCTGTTTTGTTGTTTTAAAATCGAGCCTGAGTTTAAAGCAAATCTTTTTTTCTCAAAACGGAGAAAGAATAGCTATTGATAAGCCCCTGCAAGTATGAAACTTTTAACTAAATTTGATTCCAAGTCCTAACCATTTATTGCTCATCAAATAAAATTTAACCACAACCAAATAGAATTCCAAACAAAACCCCCCAAAAGAGCTACAAATCTATCTCAATCTGACAAACAACACATACAAAGATGTGTATTTTTCAGAATCTACCTTCTACCTGTAGTCTTTTGCTCCTACCTTTTCTGTATAATGAATGCATTTTGTTTCCTGATATCACTGCCTATGAATTTTTATGCCCAAACCTCAAAGAACCACCAACCTTTTTTTATCCCTCCCTCACTTTTGTACAAAAGCTAAAATGAGAACTACCCTAAAAACAGCACAATCAGATCACACAATCTCGCGACGCACGACGAGCATCAATCACTTGAAGAACTCACTGATCACTCGGGGTTGGGAACAAAGGTGCCAACATATCCCAAACCCACGACGAAGAAGGCGATAGCTTGGACGAAGAGATACATGTAGTAGTGGTTAACTCCCAATACAACATCATAGCAGCCACAAACAAAGAGAAAAGCTCCAACCCCAAGCTCTAACAAGTAGACTCTGTTCACATTTAAACACAAAATCACATATAACTTACAAGTATAACATGAAACATATATATACGCAAACAATTGATTAGCGTGTGCAAGATGCGCAACTGCACAAAGTTTCTAGTTAAGTAGTGGCAAATAGTACCTTTCTCCAAACCTAAAACGAGGTCTAGTCTTCGCGGGTGCTTTTGCAGATAGTTTAGCCTTAGCACCTCCTAGCTTCTCGGTAACAATCCATTCGTTTACTCGAACGCCCTCTAACAAACCAATGAAAGTGGCTTTGGCGCGGTGTAGTGACATGACATTCTCAAACAGAATCCAGAAAACTATCAGGTGGATTGATCTGCAACATATGTACAACAAACCCAACATGAACAAACCAACAACCACTAAGCTCATAGCAGAATGTTACGAGACAACAACATTATCATCGTGTCAAGTAGACACGATTATAATGTTGTTTACCATGTAAGCGTTGACAGTGTCAACGCTTACATGTGAAATAGAAATTCTAATATAGAGTAGAAGTACCGTTATACCTTGGAGTTGCAACCGCGTTGAGAAAGGTAAGTATGGATGGAATGTAAACAGATCCCCACTTAGGAACATGAACTTCTGGAACCAAAACAGTTGCTGGTAACACAATGCAGTAAAATATGAATGTGACAATGTGGGCTATCACTTTCCTCACAAAGAAGAAGCTGTATATTACATGAACCTTCTTCCACAAACTCACTTTCTGCAATCAAGATTCAACACATCAAACAAACAAAAGTTAACGACTCGTTTTGTTATTTTCACTCTCTTTGTATCAGTCACAAACTAACCTTGGTTCTGATAATTTCCATGAACATTTTTCTGAAAAGATTAGCAGGACCACAAGACCACCGATGCTGTTGGTAACGATAGGCCTTAAATGTGCTAGGCAGTTCATTCTTCACCTGCAGCACAAAACGGCAAATATAAGAAAAATTATGCAGAGATCATGTAAATTTTAATATATGCAACATTAAACGCGAACTTTGAGATATCCATATCTTGAAACCAACAAGCAAAACTCAGTACGATTAGTCACTCATCACGAGAAGCAATGCACAATTAGTCACTCATCACGAGCTTAGCTTGGTAATATATTTGATCAATTTGCAGGGACATTCATTTTGTTCGTGACGGATAAAGTATATATCTTGATCCTACCTTAAGACTACCGAGATATAGGAATTTCCAGCCTTTAAGACTTGCTCGGACGGCTAAATCCATATCCTCCACGGTGGTCCGGTCTTTCCACCCACCGGCCTCGTTTAGGGCTGAAACTCTCCACACTCCGGCCGTCCCTGCATCATTAAAATTGCAAATCTAATTTTCACATACTGAATAATGTAGTACCAGCTACAACATCCTCGTGTGGCGGTTTCAGAGAGTGGTTTACCGTTGAAGCCGAAGAAGGCAAAGGTGGAGGATCCCACTTCTTGCTCAACTGTAAAATGATAATCCAGCGACATTTCTTGCAATCTTGTCATCATGCACTCATCAGCATTCACTGCAAAACAGCTCGGAAAACCACTTGCCGGATTAGAATTTAGTTGTGAAAAATTAACAAAAGGAATTGTTGTGTGATTCAGTGACCCATTACTTTATTTCTTTTGATTGTTTTTTATTTCCGTAAAAAAAAAAGAAGATTTGATTGAATTTTCAGATTTTTGCTCCTATTACAAATAGAGTTGACCCTAAAACTGTGGGACCCTAAAAATCTCGTGGGTCCCACAAAATCTACACGTGTCAGAACAGGGAGCTCAACCGACTGATTCACCAGATGGACTCTCACAAGTCAAAAGACAAAGTAAACAAAAAAATCAGTAAAAAGAGAGTATCTAGTGATGAAGCGTAAATAGCTACCGAATTTCCAGCGAGCCTGAACCAGCGCGAGCTCTGGATTGTGGACGAGAAACGGCACCGTCCGCCACAGAAAGTCCGGCTCCGGCTGAAAATCGGCGTCGAAGATCACCACGTAATCGCACTGTTTCGCGTAGCTCAGCCGCATTCCGTCCCGGAGCGCCCCCGCCTTGTACCCTCTCCGGTGGTCTCTGGTCTCGTACTTTATGTTCACACCCTTGCTCGCCCACCTCTCGCACTCCCTCTCCACCGCATCCTTTTCAAAACAACCAAAAACCCACAAAAATATGAGCCAAAAATCGAACTGGGTTTCGCGATTTATAGAAAATCATTGATCAAAACGTGAGAAAGTTAGGATCTTTATCGCTATACCCTGGTCGTTAAGTCTGTTGAATCGTCCAGCACTTGAACGACGATCCGATCACTCGGCCAAGAAAGCCCACACGCAGCTCCGATTGAAATCTGATAAACCTGTAATTAAACCCAAAACCCATTACAAAAAAGTTACAATCTCAACGATCAAATCAGAATCGAACCTTAAAAAAAAACAATTACAGACCTCTTTTTCGTTGAACATGGGAATTTGAACGAGAACCATCGGATACGCCGAGTGACCCAATTCCTCGTCGTCTCTAATGGGCTCCCATTTGTAACGCTTCTCCGGTTTGGAACCGAACAGCTTCGTCAGGAGAATCACGACGGTCATGTAGACCCTCTCGGCGAAAAGGGTCAGCGACATGACGAGGCACAAGAACACAGCGATTCTCAGGAGAGGAACCATTAATGGAGCTTTGAGCTGTCCCCACATGAGTCCCATTTGCAGGGGCAGGTCATTTCTGGCTCCTTCGAAGGCCTCAGGAAGAAGATTGGTCTCTGTGAGCCGTTCCATTTTGAGCACACACAGAGAAAAGAAAAAAAACAGAGCACAATTGAATTGGAAGCTGCAAAAATGGCGTACCGGAGCCCACTATATATCTGGAAGCTACAAATTACGCAAAACCCAAATATTTCAACAAATAAATAAAATAAACTGTTTTCTTTTATAAAAAAATAATTTCTTTTTCCTCAATCTCCCACAAGAAATGAAAAGAGTCTCTGCTTCTGTAATCAACAGAAGCAGAGCAGCGAGAGAGACAGAGAGGTGTTGACGAAGAAGGAACAAAAATGAAAAATATATAGAGAGACGCTATTTTTATCTTCTTCTTTTTTATGTGTTTTTGGCTCAGAGTGAAGATGGTGAATAAATAGTACCCTCCAAGAGAAGAAAAAAAAATGGAACGTTGCCGGAGGCAAGTGACGTCACAATCCGATGACTTGACAGCGAATATGGGTCCCACTTCTTGGCTTGTTTTGGTGCCCAATTTAAGTGCAATAATATGGTAGATTTGTAATTGGAAAGTTATTAGACACTTTTAAATCATTTCATAACAATGCTAAGCATGTATCTCTCAAATAATGAATACAAATATTTGTGTTGAAGGTGAATGAAATTTGTAACATGTATCATTGGTTTGGCCAAATGACAGTACAATAAACTCAATTTAAGAAATATTGTAACAAATAACGTGTCATTTAATATAATATATATATGACTTATCAAATATTTTATGATGACTTGCTGATGTATAAATTGTTATATAAATCGGATGTTTTGCGGTAGAAATTTATAGAATACAGTAAAATCGTATTCGCAAGATTGTAATTCGTAATTTTAAATTACATTTTAAAACATTTAACATTTCCTTCCTTAATAATCGGATGCTCTAGCCTTCTAGTTCTGTCATCGTACATGAATTGATTCATATAAACAAATCTTTGGTTGTGATGGAAATTTATTTGAATCTTACTGTACAAGGAAATATATTTGAATTCACTTATCATATTTAATGATACATTCAATAATTCATAGAGATTGTGTATTCATACAACTTTAATGTATTATGTATTGTTGGGCACACAATGTTTGATGATACATGATTCAATTGTACAAGAACATTCATGAATCAAACTCACCCTTTTTTGTTGTTGGAAACTCCTTTATTATTTACTTATATTTGATTTTTAATAAATTTTTAACCATAAAATGGTCAAGCTATAAAAGAAAATTTTTAAAATCAAATCAATTACAATAAAATAACTTGACAAAATATGATTCATTTGAAAATGTAAACAAAAGAGGTTCACAATTATGTTTATTAGGTTAGTATAGTGGCATAAATCAGATCGACATAAATCAAATTGACAAAGCCTGTATAACTGTCGGTTATTTTGGAACAAAATATGTATAATTATTTTGTCACCACATCACCAAGTGATCCACACGAGTCAACTGGTAACTCGAGTAGCACATAGGTTTTTCAAATGAAAGAAACATAACTATTTTAAAAACTTTCCACTAATTAATTATAATGGCTCAATGGGTGTGGTATGCTAAATTTGCCTTTGCAATCGAGTGATTTAGTCAACTAGTGATTATAAAGAACCACGTCGATATACTTATTAACCGTTTGGTGCATTAATTAATTTTAAATTATTACCAAAATAATTGATATATCATGTAAGGAGTATAGTTTATTGACAAATTAAATTTTGTACAATATTTAAGAAAAATATTATTGCTCCTTGAGAATTTTGTGTAAGACTTGATATCTTTCTTAATTTGTATGGTTTCATCACCAACAATTTTCACAAGTACATTCATAATGGATCATGTTCCGTATTTTACGAAACTAAAATGATATGCTTCATGCATCTATGCTTTTTTTATTTTTTTTTGGTAAACTCATGCATCTATGTTTAATGGTTGAAAATCTAATTGTAGTCTTTAATTATGCACATCAAATCTTCTATTGGATAGTCCAATATTGATAATGCGTACGCTATATTTGTTCTATTTTTTTTAATAAGTAAAGATAGCGTCACATTAAACCCTACCCTACAGATCCCACCCTATACCGTCGACAAGGAAGCTCGAAGTCGGGATCTCAGAGAGAATCCAAAGTAAGAATGTTTCTAACTTTGACAAATATAAAAATGTGTTTTTAGTTACAAGATTGTTACAATGCATAAAAATTCATATGTAAATTAACGATATATTAATGTTTCACAAGTATACCAACATTTTCTTCCTTGTACAAACATATGAGATTTCAACCTAGGTCGATTAGATTAAGTACGAGTTAAATAACAACAAAATCGAAGCCCATAAATTTTGTTTTTTTTTTCTTGATTAAAACATGAAAGAGTCTACAATTCTCTAAAACCATCTGGGTGACAACTTTTCTAGTTAAAACTAATCCTAAATTGATCATATGGCCTAAAATGATGCTGCAGTTTACCAACAATCTCAGACTGAGATTGTTGAAGCATAACCTTAAATGAAACTAGCAGTTAAAACTACCTCTGCAAATTAAATCAGTTCCTTCAGTTATGTGAATTCTTTAGCATAACGCTTCTATTCTCCGACGAGAGCCTGAAAAAATAATATGAATATACAAACATAAGGTTAGAATGAAAAATGTAAGTAACCAAAAGAACAAGAACTTTGGGGTTTTTACTGATAAAACAAAGGGCACACCTTGAAAATCTACTGGAAGGGCACAGAGATATTGATGTCAGGAGATGGAGTTGGCCTCTGATCTGATTTGCACTCGGAACCATTCCAACAAGCACTTGCACAAGATGTGGTACTCGGCATTTGTTTTTCACGATTTCCATTACCTGTTTCGATAATATGGTTTTTATCGGGTAATGGAAATGGAGCAGCCAAGATAGGTTCAACATCAGGTTTGGCTTGTGAGATTGGTCTTGCAGCTGTTGCTGTATCTGGACCACTTGATCTTGCTGAAGCCATAGTTGCATTTTCAGAGCGATTGTACTTTCTTTTGTGCACCTTGTAACCATTTGGCATGAAGCTTCCTACTACGATCTGCAGCAAAAACCAGGGTAAGTTGTGTTCAATGAAGTATGCTTATAAACACAAAACTTTTATAATTTACTTGGATAGGGCTTGCAGCTGTTAATACACCAGCGATTCCTCCACCTACAACGCGGCCATCTGGACCAGCCAATGAGACACTCAATCCACCGGTTCTACTCCTTATGCCACCAGTATCTAAGACAGTGAATGACCCAGACAAAGACAATATTTCAAAGCGACCCTGCAAGAATTTATATTACAGTATGAAAAATCAAGATGTAACCATAATTTCTTAGAAGTAAGCTAAAGCATGGTCATGTTTCTTGACATTTTGCAAAGAAAAATATGTAGTGCTCTGGTTCTTCACATTGTTACACTTATGGGAAAACACAGACGCATTTTGAGCCACGCAAAAGGTGACATGACAGGAAAGTTTTACCTAAAACTACATTCTACTATAGCATAGACTGATGTTTAGCTGGAAGAACAAGGTAATCGGCTTCAGATGGTCATTTTTAAGGTTCTGCAGGGGATAACACTCGCCCATTGACCAATGACGGGTAATCAAGATATAATCTATTCCTCGTATATAAAGAAATACCCCTTTGGATGCAAGGTATCACACATTTTTACATGTGTGAATTATACTTGCTAGCCTGATTTCCTCTCTTACTCTCATACCTGAGGTGCATTCCAATGCAAGGTACCAGTGTACACTTAACACATGTTCTCTTTTGTTAGAAGAGTCGTTTATGGCACGAACTGAGGAAGATTTGATCTTCAATCACCCCAATCATGGTGAAAATTGAAAAACAACGCATCACAACCCTTTGCAGTTTGCAATGCTTGTTAGCTTCCTGAAGAGCAACAAACATGCAACTCTAGAAAGTATATACACCAAGCAATAACAATGACAGTTCACTCCATATTTTCAAGTGCTGATATACAAGAATTTTGGTTATTACATTTCCTTATTAAAGGGACAGCTATAGAGACCCTGAACAGAATATGGGTAGACATGCATAAAAACCTACAAATATAATATTGTTTTTCAATTATGAAAATCAAACTGCCCCTATTGTTCGAGAGAAATCACAATATCTCAATTTAATTATGAAAAGAGAGATATTTCATAGGAAAGGTAAGAAATCATGCCTCATATGTAAGGATACCGCCATAAGAGCAAGGTTGGCGAATTGTCACATTAGAAACGGTGCCATTGGCAGAGAGAACGCAAACTCCTCGCAGACCTTTTTGAGAAAATGAAAGGATTTTTTCTGCAACATCCTGAGAGTGATGATCCAAACAAGTTCTTTGAACTCACAAAGGTCATTTTAGCCAATAAAAACAAATTATAGTGAATAATGTGATGACCAAATCTATGTACATTACCTCCCCAGTATTTACAGTCACCATATGTGGCATAAAGTCCCCTCCAGCAGTACTTGCAAACAAATCACCTGCACAGATCAAAACCCAGAATGTAAGACAGATCCACTTAATTTCATAACATATTGTGGCGTTTCCTTGGCCAATTCATGAGAAGTAGCTATGAAGAGCCGGCAATTAGTGTGTGCATGTCGTGTTTATGTGCTACACGATCCAACACAAACATGACACATTTACACGGTAACTAGATGAACCGTATAGACACAATACGGTGTGACTCAATTGACATGAATACGAGCAAATACATTTGACACGACATTATCCAGCCCATTTGGCACAATATGGCCCAACACATTCGACATGTTATTAGGATTAATTTACAAGTATACCTTTAAGTGTGTGTATTAGACGTGTTGTGCGCCACACAACACAACTAATTAATACTAGTGTGAGTGTTTTGTAGACCTAATACGAACACAATACGATAACTAAATATGTCGAGTTCTCCAACAAGCTAGTTTCGTGTAGCGTGTCCTGTAATGACACGAATTTTCAGATCTTATGAAAACCAAAGCCCTGTTTTTAATATCTCATCTGAACAAAAGAAGAGGAGAAAAGAAAGAAAAAATAAAAAATCAGCTGAACTATAAATTAATTGAAGGCATTTACAATCCTATGAAATGAAAAAGCCAAAGGACATAAATCAATCAGTAACAGATGAACCAAATTTCTAATCCCTGAAAAACTGAAGTAAGTTATATGCAGAGAAACAAGGAGTCGCAGATGGATCCAGCGTTCCGCGTCCACAAATTCATTACAGCATGAATAAGTTTAAATCGTTTGATTTTTTGACTGAGATTCTTATTTTCACTCATGTTTATATAGTATTTTCTCAGCAACTAAACTAAACAAAACTCACCCAAAGAAGCCAAAATCTGCCAGTTGCCGGAGCCAGAATGCTTTCCCCGACCTCTTTTGGAAGAGTACTCGGACGGAGGAGAAGAAGGCGACAAAGCAAACCCAGGTGGCGGCGCTGCTGCTGCTGAGTATGTGAGCCTCAAGTTCCCATCAGCATCGTACTTTCTGGGCCTCCCTCTCTTCTTTTTCCCCAACAAATCAACGCTCCCGCAATCCGCGGCCGGAGTAGGTGGCGCTGCACCACCAAAGCTCCTCTCCGCGCTAATGTTTATCACCACCTGCTGCGGCGGAGGCAGGGGGACCAACCCCGCGCA
>JAYMTA010006734.1:0-10150 GCA_036897625.1 Pelargonium cotyledonis
TGCAGGCTGAACGCACTGCCGCACCCGGGATGTCCCTCAACCTTCTCCGCTGCTTGAGAACGGCGCCACTGTTGTGTAGCATGTCCATAATATTAACAAACACACCTCCTTCCCGGCCCTCTTTGACCGCACGCCGACAACCCCCATCGGCACCCCATGCATTCTCTTATTGAAACAGTCCCCTCCTGCAATCCTCCACCTCCGCCTTCGCTATGAGCAGCAATCTATGATTCGATGTAATATACGTCAAACTAAATACTCTCCAATCCCCTAACTTCTCTATCCATTTCGCATTGCCAAACCCGCGATCCAACCTCTCCTCCACCCTCGTTGAATCGTCCTGATCCCTCTTCCACGTATATAGTTCCCCTACCACACCCAAATCATGTAACCCTGCATCCTTTACAGCAAGCCGAAACCCATCCACGAGCCGATGTGGTTGCGGAGCACCCCTTCTCTTCTCATAAACGAACAAAATATCATTAAAGTCACCAACACGCAACCATGGTAG
Organism: Pelargonium cotyledonis; assembly: GCA_036897625.1. NCBI lineage: Eukaryota > Viridiplantae > Streptophyta > Magnoliopsida > Geraniales > Geraniaceae > Pelargonium > Pelargonium cotyledonis. Next base: position 512 of record JAYMTA010006734.1, read on the forward strand.
ATTGATTCTACCTGCCAATGCCTTTAACGCATCTCGCGACTCCTCCCTTCGAGCCCTATCCAGATTGCCATAGAACCTTGTAAATCGCCAGACGCCCCATACCTCTAATGTCACAATCACATCGATAAAAGACTGGGAAGAACCTATCAATCGTACTTTCCCCTTAGCCTTCCAAAAAATCGCTAAGCCACTACTCCGACCTATGCAATCCATAGCATAGCAGCCGGCCATATTCAGTTGCCTCTGGACTCCCTCCAACTGCGACCTACTCTGCTTTGTTTTCGCCACAAATATCAGACTAGGGCGTCGGGTCACCACCATATCACGCAGCACATTCACAGCATTCAGATTCCTCAAACCTCGACTATTCCAACACACAACCCTCATGATTAACACATCCACTCCATCAAGCCTCCGCTACCTACCGCCGAGAAGAAACAAGTCATCACGTACTACGCAACTTCAAAACCCTAACAGCACGCAGGAGCAGGAAAAGACCACGACTTAGACTAAATGTTGTGTTTTATTGTTTTATAGGGGTCTGGAACCATTTAATCCATCGTTTAAATATAATAAAAATTACATTAATATTCTTCTTAATTTCAAGTTCCAAATGTGTATATAAGATTGTTATATAAAAACAATTTGTAGTAAATTATTGATCTGGGACAAATTCAAACATCTCACACCACACCACATGAACAATTTAATTTGTAGTAAGTTTTTGAAGTTAAAACAAATTTAAACGTCTCGCATTTATAACCATATGAAAAATATTTTTTCTTGTAAATTTTAGTATAGTACTCGTGCAAATCACGATATCAAATACGAGAAGAATCGCAAAGATATCATATTTGTTTGTGAAATAAAATCCCTTGTTTTGGAGTGATGCCAATTAAGTTTCCTGTACGGAGAAAAAGCGCAGGGGTTTGATAAAAATGCTCATACAATAGAAAAAGAGGAAGAGGAACAACAATGAATAACAACGATAACATCAACTCTCATCTCAGCCAATTTGAGCATGACACTTCCATTACCATTGATTCTAGATTCAATCAGACTCTCAGAAATGTTCATGGGTAAGAATTTTCTTTTTTTCAGAATTTTCATTTCCCACTCATTGAATGCAAGTGATTATGATCAAATTCGCAAAAACCCATTTCCCATTTGCGTTTCAGATCTCTCATTTTTTGCTCACAAACATAGAAATCTAGTTGCCCATAATTTAATGGGATTTACCCCAAGTTTGTAGCTTTTGATCCCTCAAATCGCCTCGTGCCCAACTAGAATTGATGAAGATGTAGGATAGATTAAGGCGAGAATGATGGTTTGGTTTAAGATATCCCTGTGTCCTGTTCTGTTTGGCTGCCGAGAAAATGTTGGAAAAGAGAAACAGCTTAAAATGTTTATTTTTAACTGGGACTTCCGTTTTCAGGTGAGATTGATTCAATGTGCCATACCATGTTTGTTAATGTCTGCTATTTGTGGATTATGATATAATTAATAACTTTGTCATTGAAAACACTTATATTTTGTACTCATTCTACATACATATCAGTTATTTTTACCTGCATTAAATTTGGAAGGCTTCCAACAATTTGACTTTTGTTTTTCTTTTCCCCGTTTTTAATAATTTATTTTATTACTTAATGTGTTATTAAATTCTGGTTTTGGGGAACAATGGAACATGGTGGTCCTGGTTCAATTCATGTATAACTAAAGCATAATACTTGGGATAGATTATCCTGAATATTTTTATTTTTTATATTTTATCTGATTCTGGGATAGGTCACCCAGACGATGACTACGATGAAAATGATATGCTATCATTTGATCTGTTTTTATTATTATATTTTTTATTATGGTTTTTCATTGAGTTTTGCGTATCTGTTAATAAACATGTTTCCATCTGTGTATCCAAATGTTTTCTTACTACTTAGGTTGCTTAAAGGTCGTAGTATACCTGGTAAAGTATTGATAACAAGGAGATCAGACCCAGCAGATGAGTTTACCTTGCCTTCTCCAGACTACATAAGAAGCAAGTCGGCCAATGACACTGGCATAAGTGATCACCTCAACAAGTTTGTAGAGGTAATATTGATAATTAGATCCACTTTGTGCAATTACTGCATTATAATAACATCTGAGGTGTCAAATTTCTGTAATTGAGGTTTTAAATAGCAGAAAGTTTCACCCTTTCGTAGGAACTCGATCAAAATGCGAACAAACAAGATAATGATGCCAATGCCTCGAATTCTGAAAATCCATCCGAAGAGGTTCAGAAGTTCACAATTGGTGCTAGAGCTACAGATTCAGCAAGGGTTAAGAAGTTCACAAAGGAACTCTCAGGGACACCGGTTGTATTAGGTAATATGGAACATTTAGCTACTTTATTATTATTATTATTATATTTGTTTACATAAATATGATAGCATGATAAGATGTGTGTTATGAAGTTTATATGGGGTGTGATGGCATTTCCTGTAGATATAGAGGTTCTAATGCTTTAGATTGACTGTTACTGCATGAAGATTGAGCTTTGTTTTAACGTAGTTCAGTTTGATAAGTAGCAACAGTTATTTTTGTTTTGATTTTGATTGAGTTCCTATCAGTTTTAATTTTTATGTTCTGTAATATCCCTTTTCCCGGCTTCATCATGTAGAGAGGCTGCGTGAGTTAGCTTGGAGTGGTATTCCACCATATATGCGCCCCACAACTTGGAGGCTCCTCTTGGTAAGGTTGATGCTCCATACTATAGCTACCAATTAATTAACGAAATTACTGAAAAAATACACACATGTAATTTAATTTTGTATAGCATACAATTAAGGTTGGAAATGTTTTCCTTTTCAAAGACGTTAATGCCTCATACATGAATTGTTATCAGTGCTCTATCAAAATTGAGTGAAGTTGGCAATCTAATGGCCCCTTGGCTATGCATAATGATAGCTTCTCTTTTTCTGTTGATTTGTTTATTCCTTGAATAATATTGTTCTAGATTTTTTTATTAGATTTTGGTTTTATGATTCTTGGTAGGTGGTTATAAAAATTGCCAGGCCAATATTTTTGTGAATTTGTTGACAATTTTTGTTAAAAGATGATTTATGCTGAACCTAATGAACACTATTGAACAAAAACTTGCACATTCCAAAAGAATATGAGCCTTTAGGCGCATCGATTTCCGTTCAAGATCCATTCAGTAACTTTTGGTGGGCCAGTTAGGCACAAATGACATTATAAGGGTAAGAATCCACTCATATGGAGTTAAAAATGCCTTCAATGGGTCTCAAAGCGTATTCATAAATAAGGTTGTTAAGAGTGGCAATGATTGATCATGAAGGCAACTCCATCTACAAAAACTTGAAATGTAATTTCATTGTCTTTAGATTATGAACTTGTCATGAGCCTGATGGCCTAGTGCTTAAAGGTTAGAGATAATCCGTGACTTGCAACCAGTATCCTGCTATCAAATGGCCATTTAGTCTCACCCCTTGTGACATTCTTTAAAATTAAATTGTCCAATGAGACTTGATGGTTGATTAAGAGTTTTCTTTTTGCTAGCTCTACTGATTCAAAACCCTCTTAGAAAAAAGTGCTCATATTTTTTCTTTCAGCAAATGGAAAGTTCAAGAGAGATAGCTTGAAACTTTGACTTCAAATTTGTCCATCGTCTATGCAAATTCTCTTAATCTTGTATCTGATGATTCTACTTTCATGCAATCAAATACAATTTCTTATTTTGTCAGCATGTATATATCGAATTTATGTATCAAGTTCCACCTTCATCCCCCCTCCCCACCACCACCACCACAGACACACACACACACACACTCGCACACACCTGGGCAGGTTAGCACCCAACCCCAAATGCCCCTGACCACAATGAAAGGTTGACATATACAATCTTTTATTTCTTAGTAAAGTCCAAAGAAACGTAAAATAAATTAAGGAACTGGCATTATTGATGAATTGTATGTAATTGGTTGGTTGCACACTGCCTTGGTGTGAAGGTTCCATTAAATGACGATCGTCTTTTTCTACAATTTTTTTTTTTGTATTTTATTCCATTTATTAGCACCAGTATTTCTGTAAGGAACCATCACATTTATGTCAGGTGCTTACCTAATATGGCCTCTTATTGACCAGAGTTATTTGAATAGATTTTGTTAGTTTTAAATGTAAATATGTACTGACAACAGGGATATGCACCACCTAATTCAGATAGAAGGGAGGGTGTTCTGAGAAGGAAGCGACTTGAGTATCTAGACTGTGTTGCTCAGTTTTATGACCTTCCAGATACTGAACGTTCGGATGATGAGATCAACATGCTACGTCAGGTATTTGAGGTTCTGGTTTAATACCTCTTTTGATCATTGATAATCTCTTCTGTCCAGTTCCTAATAATATCCTTTCTCGTAGATTGCTCTTGATTGTCCCAGAACTGTACCTAATGTAACTTTCTTTCAGCAAGAACAAGTTCAGAAATCCTTGGAGCGCATCCTATATACATGGTTAGTTATTTTCAGTCTTTGTCTTTATTCTTGATAGTCAATTGCTTTCTATGAAATATAATTTGTGCATGTAAGGAGATAAGATGATTGTACTAATAATAAGTGGGCTATAGATTGTATTGTAGCTTAAATATCTTATCAATAAAAAAATTAAAAATATCTACTAATTTTCTCAAGGGTTCATCATCCAGCCTCTAGTAACAGTCTTGCTACATCAGATATACGTAGTCTTGAATAGTTAGTGTTCTGGTATGTAGCACGAGATCAAAAATCAGATATGGTCTGAGTTTCTTGTAAATCCAGCCTTCTAAATATTTGGTTATAATGTGAAAGACTTGTATATTTGAATTGAAAATCAGTTTATGAGTTTTGAATCACCTCCGGTTTGAGTTAAGGAGGAATCTATGTTGTTTGGTATGGATATTGATTCAACATGACTTGAAATGCTTTCATTAGCAAACTCATATTCTCTCTATCTAGGCCAGATATGCTGGTAAATATGCATATCAATGTATCTTGCTCAGCTTGCTAATCTTGAATCTGCCAGAAATTTGAAACTAAGTTTCACAGCAATAGATTGAAAAGGTATATGGTTGATGCATAATTTTCTATTATCACGAGAACTTGTATTGGAATATATGACTTCTCATTGTTGGCTATGATGGATTCACAACTGTTATTCTTGCTTTGGTTGAGTGATATAAAGGCTCCTTTTTGTACATTCTGTGTGCTTGAGTTGCTCCTTTATGTCTAAGACCAGGTTTGCTTACTCAATAAGAGAAAAGTTATGAGTATTCTGATTTCACTCCAGGGCTATTCGACATCCTGCAAGCGGATATGTTCAAGGAATAAATGATCTTGTTACACCCTTTCTAGTTGTGTTTTTGTCTGAATACTTGGAAGGGAGCATAGATAATTGGTCTATCTCTACTGTGGCTCCACAAAAAATTCCTGAAATAGAGGCTGATTGCTATTGGTGCTTGTCGAAATTGTTGGATGGTATGCACGACCACTACACATTTGCTCAACCTGGAATCCAAAGGCTCGTTTTTAAGCTGAAAGAGTTAGTTAGACGGATTGATGGTAAACCCTTATTCTGATAAGTAGTTTCTATTAACAGCATTCCTTTCTTATCATGATCTTAGTTTATGGATAGGTTTGAAAGCTTGCAATGCTTGTTTTTGTCAGTTCCATTCTGAGCATTTGTTTTTATATTCAGAGAAATAACAAATTCACCATGACAAACCTTTAGACTGGGAAAAAGAATCATCCTGTTCTTGTTCTATTATGTCTATTTGGTTATAACATTTGCAGTTGTGGGCTATGTTAAGCATGATACCTTAGTTCTATGGTTATTTATTGAAAGTGTTTGGGTTGTCATCTATATGACCATATGTTTTAAAGCAATTTTCACATTTCTATCTCAAATATTACAATTGTTATTTGATTGGTGGGATAAAGCCATTAGGCAAATTATGGTATATCTTCTACAAAAGTGAGATAATGAAAACTACATATGTGTGTCATGTAAAAATGCAACCTTTTCATTATTCTGTGTATTTGTTCATCATGTCTAGATGGATTTGGTAATGCCAAATTGAGTATTGACATGTCCGTTCACTTAAATTGCTCTAGAACCTGTTTCACGGCACATGGAGGAGGAAGGTCTTGAATTTCTTCAGTTTGCTTTTCGTTGGTTCAACTGTCTTCTAATACGAGAGGTTTGCTTCAAAACACGCATTATCAGTGTTCCAATTTTCAGCAACTTCCTCCTAAAGTTTTTTTATCTTCAAGTTTCCTTGTCATATGAATTTCCATTTTGGTCATGAACCTTGGTTTCTATAATTTAACAAGAGCTGATTGTATGTTCTTTTAGCTCCCTTTCCATCTTGTTACCCGCTTGTGGGACACATATCTTGCTGAAGGAGATGCATTGCCGAATTTCCTCATGTACATATATGCCAGTTTTCTACTAACGGTGAGATAGACACTCTTGTGCTGTGATACTGATAAAATAAACTGATAACATCTTTGGATGCGTAACTGTTCTGATTAGGAAACACGATTGCAGTAAACCTGTGCATAGAGAATGAGTTTTTAAGCTACTCATGTTTGATGGCAAAAATATGAGGACAAGTTGGACTGTTTTGTTTGTAGAATTAGTTCTTGTTTCTCAAAATATTTTAAGAGTATATATGAACAAGTTTTCTCTAGGTTTCTGTCTTGTCTTTCATCTTCTATGCCAAAGTATTTTGTGTCATTGCTGATGCAGAAATGTCAAAATGTGCTTATACGTTGTTATTGTGCTTCTTTCGAGGAATCATGGCATATGTCTTTAACCTTGTAACGAGCAGGGCTACAAGCCAATTTTCTTATATACAGTTAGCTTGTACCATTTTGCATTTAACTGCTCCTGATAAATCGATCTGTGCACAATCGCATATGCTGTGTTATTGTTGCCCTCTTCATGGAAATGGTTAAACATTGAGTTCTTAACGCGCCCTGCTGTCTTCTTTGCAGTGGTCAGATAAGCTTCAGAAGCTCGATTTCTTAGAAATGGTAATGTTCCTTCAACATCTCCCGACTCAAAACTGGAGTTACCAAGAGCTGGAGATGGTGCTTTCAAGAGCATACATGTGGCACAGTATGTTCAGCAGCTCTCCCAGACACTTAATAGCTAGCTAGCGAAGGAGGGAATTGTACATAGCTTGCTATCAATACACAGAAATGTGAAGCGATGTTTCCTAGTTACTCATTAACCTCCCCGAGTTTTAATTGTTTTGCTCTATTCTTTTGTTCCTTGAAAGTGGTGCATCACCTAGAAATGTTGTATGTGTTTTTATTCTTACTATTCTGGTAACCACAACCAGTGTTTATCTGTGGCTTGTAATATCTCCATGTCTAAGGCTTTTATTTTGTACATTCACATTAAAACCAGGAAAAGAAAAAGATTTGTGTACTAACAGTTGCTTGTTTTTGTGAATGAAGCTGAGAGGAAACATAATTTAGCATTTCAATAATTCTTCTCATAATTTAGCATTTCAATAATTCTTCTCTTTAACTCATTTTGCCCTTGTCAATTTCATGCATTTTTTTTTGTAAGGATAATTGTATTGTCCCATAACAAATAACTACATATTTTTAATTTCATAACAGATACACCCATATGTTATGACACACCCTTAACCAAAAGTTGATTCCATTAGTTAATTTTGTGTTTTTACCTATTTGACCTTCTACTATATTAAATCACTTAATCCATTTGTTTGGGCTCATAGAAGAAATCTGAAACGAAACTCTCCCTCACATTGCTCTGAACTGAAAATGGTGACACTATTTGGAAGTTGAAGTTTTGTTAGATTTTTATTTTTCGCTAGAAGATCACAAGAGCAAGACGAGGTCGAGGTAAGTAAAGTTGGCATTTTTAATGCTCTATGTTTGTGATTTGGGTTTTTCTGTTGTTGTCAAATTTTGGGTTTATGAGTTCCGATTTGATATTGTGATTTGGGGTTTTTTGTGTTCCTAAATCTTAGTTAAAAATACATGTCTACATCGTGTTTAAAAATGAGTTTGCAGTTTGAGTTTTGAAATTAGGGTTTTTGCAAATTACCATCTCCTACAATTGTTAGCTTCATCAAAGTAGAGCATAGTAAGTAGGTATTTTGATCACTATGAACTCAATTCTTCATGTGTGTGTGTGTGTATATATATATATATATATTCCACTTTTGTTATAAAGAAACAATCTCATGACCTCTTTGTCTTCACTAACAATGTGTTCTTAAACTACATAGCTTTCATAAAAGACATTAACGAAAGGAAAACTAGTGATTAACAAGTCATTTGAAAGTTGTTTTCATTTGGTGTTTTATTGAACAAAACAGTACAAGCTCATATTAGGATTTTGTGTTAAAGCATGATTTAATTGTTTAGAAATAAATTTTTGACAACCTTTTGATATTTAAATTGTTGATTTGTTGTTATTAAAATCAAGTCTCTTACATAGTTAACTGTATTTAGTTTTGTAGATGACAGCAACAAAAGAAATTGAATTTGTGGTTGAGGAGAGTGACTAAGATAGTGAAGTGGATGTTGTTTGTAGAGAATTGAATGTAGATGTTGAAGTGAATAGTTGTGGTAAAGAACTTGAATTTGATGGAGAAATTAACAATTCCGGATTTACAGTTGCACTTGATACGGATCCTGAATGGCTTCAATACCGGAAGGGAGGTTATCAATGATGATATGATTGACTTTTCATATTTACAGTTGATGGATATAGAATCAGAACACATCAAAATCGAAACACAACTTACCGCGACACAAAATACTGACCCGAATTTTGTGGAGGTTACATATGCAAGAATAGAAGAAAACTAGAAGAAGACGATGATGAATGTGTGAATGAGACAGATTGGAGGAAAGCTCCTCCTAGGTCCGATGATGATGAGGAGGAGGAGGAAGCATGTGAGAAAGCTAAGATGTGTGACTTGATATTTGATGAACAAAAAGATATGCAGAATGTGGTATTCTGTATTGGGCTTCAGTTTAAGAATGCAGTTATCTTTCGAAAAACACCGAAGTCAAATGATGCAGATAAAGGATTTGAGTATATGTTTACTAGAAACGAGAGTACAAAAGTTTGTGCAATGTGCAAGGTAAAAGGTTGTCCATTCCATGTCTACTGTAGTAAAAAGAAAGGTAACCCAAATTTGAAAATAAAAAAATTGGTTGTGAACCACCAATGTAGAAGAGCTATGTGGAATGACAGGGTAACATCATATTTTTTGTTAGAAAAGTATCTAACTCACATTAGGGACACCCCTAATATAGATATTTATTCATTTCAAAGGAAGATCTGGAGAGAGTTTCGAACTGAAGTGACTGAAAGTAGAATTTATAGAGCAATCAAAAGAGCTCAGTCAATTATACATGGTGATTTGGCAGAAGGTTATAAAAGACTATGGTATCGTTTGGGAATTATTATTTTGATTAGGGATAGTGAGTGATAAGGACAAGTTGATGGTCAAAGTGGAATACTATGTTTGGAAAAAAAAAAAGTCAAGGGAAAGAGAGTGAGAAAGTAGGATTCCCAAGTGAGTTAACTTTCCCGAGTTCATGGGATTTT
>JAYMTA010006735.1:0-10150 GCA_036897625.1 Pelargonium cotyledonis
ATGGATACTGTCATTATGATGAGTGAGAAATGATATTGTTGGAGTTAATGATTTAGCGATTTGTAGTATAGTGAAAGATAGTGTGGATTTAGACTTTATTGGTTTGAAAATATCAGCTTCCAAAATTTATCATAATTTTTCCAGACACAATTAATTTGAACTGTACTCGATCTCTTAATATTTAATACCATAATATCTATTTATTTTCATGTCAAGTTCACGTGAATCGTTATTTATTTATTTTTTGTTTTGGGCATCAATGACCTGCCATTAATTTGTTTGAACGAATCATTAATTATTTATACACAAATTTTATTGTATCATTACTACTATGGATTTACTTGGTCAGGACAGGATCAGATGCATGCATAGAAATTATTAATTCTATTATTCATAAATAAATAAGAAAACAAACAAACAAATTTGATATGGAGCCAAATAGTTTGATTTGTAGATCTCAAATTTTCAAAGGAACAATTGATTGTCATATAATTTGTTACAATTTTGCCTACATTGTTGGATAATGAAACCAACTAAAAATTATATAAAACTAACTATAAAAAAAGTAATTAACAGAAAATACGACTAAAAATGCAAAATTAAAAATAATGAGAAAGAAAAGCGCAATTAGTTTATTTTGTGATCTGGTTTTTTTTTTTTTCTGACTCTCCAAACAGCATTTAGGTGGACCAACTGACAAAGCAGCTGCAAATAATTTATGAAGTTATTGAAGTTCTTCTCCAAAATCGTTACTAACTTGAAACCAATGCATTCAATTCGCAATCCATGGAACCGAAGTCAATAAATATACTCTATTGTGTTACATGTGACTAATAATAATCACCAGATATTGCAAAAAAAAAAATTGAATTAATGAGATTTATATATAGTTACTTATAAGAAAAAATATGACATTATTGACGATCTATTAGCTTTGAAATCGTCGTTGTAATTATAGATTGGGAGGAGGAATCTCATATTTTCGAATTTATAATTGATGATATTCTGAATTTAGATTAGTTTTTTCGATAGATAGATAATTAATGGAGTTTAATAATCGAATTCATCTTATAAAATTTTGAGATAAATAGAACAATTTTATACGTTATTGTCTAAAAACTAAAATCCGATATGAAAATCGATTGTACTCAAAGTGCTAGGCTTTATAATCTTGCACACAACATAAAATCCGATTTGCCAACTCTAGCCAAGTTATCGGGCTTATCAAAGACATTATCCAAATGATCAATAATTATTTTTAAAATTCCATATGAGAATCTAATTGAGAAAATTTCTATATGATATACTGTATTAATTTGTGTATGATATTTGTTTGTTTTTGAGAAAATAATTCAGATACAAATTTAAGTGGGTCTGGCCCATCTTCTACTGGGATGAGAATCTAAATAATGGGCCTTAATCATATATGATCAACGGCCAGGATCACGTTGGACGTGCTGTCTACATAACCACGAGAGCTAGTCGAAGTATTTTCATATGGCCCAATCATATGCTACGCGAGTAGTCAAATCAGGGTCATGATGACTTTTTTTGTTTCCAACCAATCACAGCATCCCACGTACATTACAAGAACATCTAGTGGTTTTTTATTTTCTATTAATAGAAAATAAATTAAAATTCATTCTGCATAACTTTTGACCGACAAAAAAAATAAAAGATCTGCTAGAACCCAAAAGGCAGTGACGATGAATTGATGAAGTGTAAGCCAGAGAATGATTTTTTTTTTCCTTCCCAAAATGAGCATAGGAAACCAAAAAAAAATTAGTCATGTTTAATTTGTTTAGAACAAAAACTGAAACAACAATCCACGGGTCAAGTTGTCAGGTACCACTCACACATCGCAGTGTCTGAATTTGAATTACAGTGGCACTGTATGTGTTCTTGTTTAGAATTAGTAAAAGATTAGGTACGGGTATACATTAAATTTTCATTTAGTTTCTTAATCTCGGCCTAGCAAAAAACTCTAGATATGTGTCTATGTTTCTAGGGTTGTCGCTACTTCCAATTATTCAATTTTACAAGTATTCCATGTCATAATTACAAGGCTCTTACTTGATGTTACTACGAATATGCATGGTAACCTAATATTATTGTAACAAACTAGTTCATAACATAAAATTAAAGAGATCACGACCTATATACAAGCAGACCATTTTTTATTACACTATGTCCAATTGGAAAGTAAGATTCTATAGCATGGTGATCCCTCATAATGAGACACCCCTTGGAGGTATAACCACACGAGCGCCTTAAATACCCGAATTTTATTAAAGAATTTTAGAAAATAATCAACATCATTAATCAATCTATACAAGTATAAATACTCCATTGTTGAACGAAAAAACTAATTTTTAGACTCTACTTTTTGCTACGCTCAAATCATTAATTCTCTATAATTTCTAAATACACCTTGTACAGAATTACAGATGCTTGTTCTCACACCCGAGCCCAAACTCAAGAGCACCTAATTGTCTCCATCCATGAAGTAGTAGTGTGGTAAAAAAGACATGAACATGCGTCTCTGTCTATCAGAAGCTTAAGGGTACCCCTGAAATGTGACTACACGCTTAGAGGATTCCTCTGCAGATTAATGGTTGCCTATTGCTACTTGCTAGTGCTGTACTGATTAAATATTAGTAAATCATTTTCTATAGACTTTTCATTCTCAGCTCAATAAATATTACCACAATGCCCTTTGAGATTTTGCTCTTAAATGATCCCAAGATATAACATTTGAGATTTGCTCCTCAGTCTCTGGTCATTAATAATTATACATAAGATCTTTCTATGTTCATTTGGTTAAGTGTGTAATAGTCTACACCTGTCATTGTGTTTTAGTATTCATTTTGTATGAAAATAGATAATATCATATGATAAAATCGTGTCTCATATTCCACTCAGCGTTAGGTTACAATATCAACAATATTATTGTCTAAAAGATAAGTACAACTCATTGACGAATGTGAAGAAAATAAAAGCTTTCAACAAGATAGGTGTATTTGATCGGCGATAAAATCGTTTTCTCTAAGATAAGTTACTAAATGACTTCGTCAATCGAGAACTCTTTATATTGCAATCATCAATCAGATAGATATAAAGATGAGTTGAATCATAACCCCAAAACACTAACTTTTATATAATTTCAATCTATTTCTATGATACTCCAATTCAGTTCATCAATAATTTTGTTTACAAATTTAGCTTTTGACATCATTTTATCTTCTCAATATGTGGACACTTCACCTTTGTAACACAATAGCATAAATTAATGCCATTATGATTAGAAATAATCTTTGACTAGTGACAATGTATAAAGAAACAACAATTTTTAGGTCATAGAAAATATAAGAAAACGCACGATAATTGTATATACCCATATTCTAAACCTCAACACAAATTATACAACAAATAAAATACTCTAAAAACTACTCAAAATGAAAAAAGTAAATAAATAAATAAAATCTTCAAGCGTATAATCTAAAAACCCGAAGTCGCCTTAAACTCTTATTGGATCATTAATTACAACTCATCAAAATTTTAAACCATTCTAAAAACACATACATTTGAACTCAAAAAGTGTACGAACTCCTAAATTGTTTATATATAAAAAGAAAAAGTGTATATTACTTCTTTATTTTTACCCATATTTTTTTATATCAATATATAACTATAAGTATATAACCATGTATATAGTATATAGTAAGATTAAATATTAGAGTGGGGGGTTGTGGAGGCAGTGAGATAAGAGTAAATGCAACATTATGACATTTAATTTGGAAATAAATAAGAATACAACGAACTTGCGTATATGAGTTAATATTTTTGGTTTTGGATATATACGTATTTAAATTAAATACTAGCAATCATTAAGGAGGAGCTAGCGGTTGCAGCAGAAACTGTATTAAATTGATCTCACACGTACCCACATGGACCTCCTTAAATCAAATTAAAAGCTTTTACATACTATTTATTATCATTTGCTCATAATAATAAAAAAATAATAATAAATTCCTATAATAATTAATCATGAAAAATATTATAAAGGATATGATGGACCATTTATAATAATTGTGGAAATTTACATTAGCTGGTCGGAGATGGTACGTACTGTTAGAAGAGCAAAGAGTATTCGAGGAGAAAATGTAAATAAGCTCCATAAATACTGGACAAGTTGGTGGTATTTGTATTTAGTAGTTGCAGTCCTTTTGCTTGCCAAGCAATATTTTCTTTTTATATCGATATGACTTGTCAATTGAGTTGATAAGTCTTTAGGTACACTATAATCTATATACTGAGGTTATAATGTGAATTTAATTACTATATATTAGTTTAAATAGGAGGAATTTTTTAATTTCACAACGCCTAATTCATCACGAAAGTAATTTACATTCCCCGCGTTTTTTTAGAATAAGAAAGATCTCTTTCAAGTTTGAATTATAGTAATCTAAATGACACCATTTTTTTACGTGAATAGACTGTTAGTCGCTTCAGCTAATCACCTGTAGACTATTCTAGAAAAAAAAGACTGGAAAATGGATTAATTTATGCATTAATTTTCACAATATTAGCCCTTTGTTTAATTAGTGAAGTGCTTATGTCTTAAAAAGAATGTTGAAGATATACGAATGATATTGAGTTGATTGGTTGTGACGATACAAGATTATTAGAAAGTTAAGAGTTTACTTGCACTTGTGCGGATCAACATTTTGATCACGCTCGTATAAAACTTTGGATCCATTGCGTGAGACTGAAAGAAGATTATGACTAGTTGATTTTATGATTAATGAAATGAATAGAACAAATAATCATACAAAAAGAAAAAATTAGTTACATGAACGAAATGACATATGAGGCCTTACGAGTTGAACTATAGTTCAATATAAACTATAGAACACGAGTAGAATGATTATCATGCACTCTCGGGAAAAACCTGCAACTCAGGTACATATAATAAAATGATTTTATTAAAAAATTACACTAAATTCATAGAATTTCTATATTTTTGTTGTTTTGGAGTAGAAATTATATGCACTGTAATGAACATTGAGATTTATAAACTTAAATCTCATTTTGTTATAAAATAATTGAACACTTTGTATTTTTTATATTTTGTTTAGTTAGTACACATAAATTACTAAAAATATTCCCACATGAAGGTAAAAAGAAAAATCTAATTTTAATCAATGCATCCTTAATATTCACAAAAATTGAAAAGTTGATAATTATTTAAGAAAGAGTAAATAGAAAATTCAGTTTCATTACTTATATATATATATATCATAAAAAGGTTTAGATTATTAATTATAATCATTTAAAGTCTATATTTTCCTATTTCTATTGTACAAGGGATCAACCGATATGATTTCAAAACCATGTAAGTGACTACAATTGTCATTTTCTTTTTCTGAGCTATCATCGTTATAGACAAGTTTGGCGAACTTAATATTTTTAAGTGCATGATCGGCCAAATTTGACATTATTCAAGTTACAAGAGTAAAATGTTTTCATAAGATGTCGGGGGAGGAAGGAAATGTAACTATATCAGTGATTATAGCAGCGAAAACATAAGATAATTAATATAAGATGAAAAGTCTAAGTGCACACTAACAGTTAGTTTAAGATCTCTACGTATATTCAGTCAAAAGTTGATTAGTTGTTAAGAATAGAAAAACAGTGGAGATCCACATGAGTTCTAGCATAAGCTTTTTTCACAAGAGGTTGGAGACTCTTGCACTAGCTCATGTGAAAATTCCGCACTCAAAATTGTCTCTGATTTGGCAATGGTTGATGACAAAATTAACCTCAACATGTCCAAGCCATAATGTTTAAGATGTCATATTTGTTTTGGTTCTGTTAACTAATAGAAAATATAGTACGATTGACCCTGAGAAGATTTGGGTTGACCTCATATTCATATATACATGTGTTATTTTACTCTATGTGGTAGATTGTTCTAGTTTCATGGTCCATCTTTAGTTAGTAAATTCGGATGTGATATGGGCGGACCTCAAATTCAAATATACATGTTTATACTATATGCGGTAAACCATTCTTGTTTCACGGCCAACTCATAATTGATAGGATGAAATATCGTTTGACCTCACTTGTATCATAATATGTATGTATACAATGTAAGGTTAACTGTGAATATGATTTGGTCGACCAACTATATGTAAAATATAAACTTCATTGTGTTATGTATAAATAACAAGTTACTCGGAAACAATATATTACAAAAATGTGAAAAATGTAAGATTGGAACGGTATGAGATGAGATGGGAAAAATGTAATAAAGCACGGGAGTGTGGATCCGCACGACAGGGAGAGAACAATGAATGTTAGAATATGAACACGAATGAATGTGTTAGTACGGTTGTATATGAGAAATTAAAATAAAAGGATTGGGAGTAGTTATTGACATGGTTGGGTTGGGGGGTATAGCAAGCAATTAAGGTGGGTGATGTCAAATATATGTGGAGAGTAGTAGCAATTTATTAGGGGTTGGCCACGAATGCGAAGTGCCGATGATGAAGCAGCCGAGAGCGATACAAAACGCGACTTGAATTGCATGGTGTCAGGTGCCCAATGAAACCAAGTAAATGTAAGTTTTTTGTGTAATGAATGCCAATGTTAGCTTCATGTTTAAGTTTTTTGTGTAATGAATGCCAATGTTAGCTTCATGTTTACTACTACTAGTAGTTGTAGGGATGCCCGTGCAACATTTTCTCGTGTGATTTTAAAGTTACCTCCTATGCCCACCACCACCCCGTGTCGCATCATTTTCTAGTTTTATCTTATTTTGTTTTATTGATTTTTTTTTGTGACGAAATTGTCTTGTAACGAGAGACGTCTAATTTATTTAGTATGTTACTCATACACGAGCTGAAAATAAGTGCATCTAATTTATTTACTTTTACTTTTTTTCAAAAATAAAAACATAAAAACACATATTTTTTCTATCTATCTACGGAGACTACGTACCTGTATGGTGATAGCCTGAAATGGTCTCGAGATTGTTGGGATTGTGACGAACTTAATGCCTTCAGGATATTGACGTTGGGAGCATCACGGGTCTTGAGGGTGGTGGAAGTGGAGCAGGTGTGTGGGGAAGATGCATGGACTTTGTCGATCAGACGCACAAATGCTTTGGCAAGACAATCTTGATGGACACGCGGGCGGTCCAGGGACCTCGATTTGTTGGACACGAGGGCGCAAAATCTTACCTCGTTTAACTTGCAAGTGATTTCGCTTTTCTTCAGGTGTTATTCAGGGTTTCACTGGGGCTTTGGTGAGGAGTGAGTGTCGAGTGTTTGAGCTACTTTGAGACTTGACTTCTACCGAGCCATTTGCCGAATGTCGGGGTATAACTTTGGCTACTCACAACTACAACAATCGCATGCGTGTTCAAGACAAATATCATCTTCATTTCTTTTTCATTCAGGGATGTTTTCAACTTTATACTCGCCTCGTTTGAAGATTGAATTTCTCATTTCCATTTGAGTATTAGATTTATTCAAATAAAATAATAAGAAATAAACATTATTGAAAATACATATCATTGTATAAATAAAAAATACAACTAATCAACAAGTTTGATTGTAATAACATTTTTTTTAATAGGTATTTTACCATGGGTATCCTGAGAGGGCCCGCATCATTGACGGTTGACACCTTTAAACAGTTTTACCGCACTCAAACTAATCTCATTCGAGACTTAATCACAGTTAAAGCTCTTCACCTCTCCCCATGGGTGTGTTGAGTGGGGATCGAACGCAAACTCTCTTTTCACTCACGCAGCTTGTGTTGCCAACTGCGCCACTACCCGTGGGTGATTGTAATAACATTTAATTACATATTATTATTTTACCCAAAATAAATTAATTAAGTGACATGCTTAGTGCTATTTATCCTCTCAAGTCTCATCTTTGACTCATTACACAAATCAACATTTTATTTTTCTATTTATGTATTCAATCAAAATGTTGCCCAAAATCACCTTTTAAGGAATAACACACTAGTAAATGTAAGCAAAAAAGTTACAAATTTCAAAAGCACCATTTCCAATATTTTGAAATTTGAAAGATTAACTCCTCACAATTGCATATCATTCAAAAAAAAGAAGAACACATAACTTTCTGGTCAAATGACACTAGTATATTTAAATAAGTGAGACCAATAATAATAAATAATTAATGGTACGGTGAAAACAATTTGAACCAAAGAAAATACAAATTTCAAAAAGCACCATTTCCAAAATTATTTTGTGCTAATAATTAGTTGATTGAGTCAATCGGTTAGTGGTTCACTTATTCATGACTATAGTGATATTTATATGCCACCTAAAACTCTAGGAATAGCTATAATAACATAAAACAAATTTTTTTGGCTATGCATTACTCTTAGCCGACCTAGCTATAATATTACAAAAAAATAAAAGAAAAAAGTTCTAGCTAAGAAAGAGTATTCAATGAGCCATGGCAATAATACAAACTGAAAATATATAAGTAAGAGAACACTCAAATGTTCAAACACATGGATTTTTTTTTTAAAATATAAAGGTTTATATGAAAATTTATAATAATTTTGATTTTTGTTGAAGCAATATTTTTGAAAAATATTAAAACATATAATTTGTAAACAACTTCTTTACTTATTTGTATTTGTTCATTGCAATGCATGTCACGTGTGTAATGAGCTGTACTGAAAAATAAACGTGTTTTCAGAGTGTTTTTCGACAATTCTAGCATGTATTAGCACTTGGTGGAACATGTTAGAACTGATAAAAAGTTGTTAAATACGAATTCTCACAGTTTCAATCCGCCTCTCGCTAAGCTTGCGACATATATTACGGTATATATGTATATATAATAATTTGTCCCGCTAAGTGAATAAAGAATTAAGTCATACTAATTTTAGACAATATTTAAACAAAACAAAACCCAAGCCTAGACGGATGTGGAGTAGAGGTACAATTTCGAGTTTCTTCATTACCATATATTTGATATATGTTCAAGTGAAATGGAGGGAGTAACATTCTATCGTTGACTTTTTTGTGCGCGTTTCTGCCCGTGGCCGACTCAGATTAGAAAACTGTTAAAAAAAATGTCAGTTAGCTCTCCAAGAGGCTACTAGAAAGAGAGCTCGCACCGGAACCTTTACAAGATGAGGTCAAATCAAATCTATTTAGTTTAAGGATTTCAAATTAATTCGAATTATAATTTAGGCCTTGGGTCGGGGCAATTTCATTTTTAGACATATAACATGTAAAATCATGCAAAATTGAGTCTAAATTGATGACTCAAACATGGAGTATTCAATTCGATTTCCATATATTTATTTGATGGGTGTAACCAAATGCTAGGAGTAAGGAACACAACGTGTGTATTTAATGTGAAATAATAAAACTACATTCGTAAATTTTGAATAATGAATTCAAGTGAGGAAAAAGAGAAGCAATTTCTCATCTTGCGCGCGTGGAATGTACGCCCTCGCAAGATCGAATTGATTGACCCTACAAACCAAACCACTAGGCAATCCCAATTTACAATTGGCGTCTTTTTGTTACCAATTCATATCGCATAGCAGTAGCAGCAGAATTAAATACATAAGAAACTCATAAATTGTCTATATAAAAAAATTCCATATAGTATTTTATTTTATTCGAATTAAGTCGTTGTCTTCAACTTTTATCATCGTATCTTAAAAAGAATAGATGGTGAAACAATTTTAGTTGATCTTCAATATCGTACATAATGATATGTATTTCAACAAAATGTGACGTTTATTGAAATGGTATCCAATGAATTTAAAAGATAATTAACCGACAGAGAAATGAAATTAGCTCAGCGAGAAAATTTGCTAATATGAGAACTCGATGGACGAAAAAAAAATGGAAATAGAGCAAACCAAATTTAAAAATAAGCAATGAATACCAAAAACTATTGTTTTACCAAAACTCCATAAAACTCCAAGAACCCAGGTAACAAGGCCAACAAATTTTGTACTCTACTCCACTAAAATTTGTCACCTAAAGAATTGTTTCTTTCTTTTGCTCTTAGTTTGTTAGTACACTAAAAACTTTCCCAAACATGTACATAAACTAGGAATTTATATTTTCATGTACTCTAAT
>JAYMTA010006736.1:0-10149 GCA_036897625.1 Pelargonium cotyledonis
TATATATATATATATATATATATACGCACATAACGTGTATTGCAAGAATCTACCAATTTTCTTAAGCCGTTAGACACAGTCTCTCTCCTTCCGCCATGGACAAAAAGTTGGAGCTTTTCGAAAAGCTTCGAGAGCGGGAGGTTTCTCATCGCCAATCTCTCCAACAAGACCCAATAAAGTACCGATTCTGATTTATTTTGTTGTATTTTCGATTCAAACAGCACAGATTCAGAGATTGAAGCAGTTTTGGGTTTTTGTTTTTGTTTTGAAATTAGGGTTAGGGTGTTGGGGTCGATCCAGAATGGGGTTGTGAAGGAGGCGAAGAAGTGGATCACGAGGCCACTGGACATCGCGGAGGAGATTTCGAAAACTCTGGCGAAGAGTGCGTTGGTCTGTGAAGTGAACGGAGCTCTCTGGGACCTGAACAGACCTTTGGAGGCTGATTGTGAGCTAAAGATACTGACTTTCGAAGACGATAAAGGCCGCGAAACTTTCTGGCATTCCAGCGCTCATGTTCTCGCTCAGGTGAGGTTGATTAATTTGATGGTACACTGAACTGACACCTAATACGTAAATCTACGTATTCCGTACGTATTCACCCAAATACGGTTGCAAACCGTATATGATCTTCTGATTAGAAGAAAAAAAAGGAAAAAGAAGGAGTCCTGTTCTGATAGAGCTGTGTGTAATTAGGAAATTGCTATATTAATGTGTCATATGTGTAATTAGGAAATTGCTATTAAGCTTAGTATTTTCATTATTTCTATAATGTATCAGTATTTAATGAAATATATTTTTATTATTTTTACAAACTTTTGAAAGCCTACCAACATGGTCCCTCGGTTCCCGTCTATTGACATAGAATTGTTCTTGTTTCACATGAGGTCTAGGGTTCTTCGATTCCCAAGGAATGTGGTTGTGTTATAATAACTTGATACCTTGATAGGGAGAGCTTTGTGCTTTTGTGGTCCTACCATGGGGTAGACTACCATTTTGGTCTCTCAACTTATTTTATGTTCAAAAGTTTTCAAATAAATGAAAACTGACCAAAATGATCTCATTAGCTTTTATGTACGTTTCGTTGATGTGATGATGTATTGAAACTGAAACTAATATGTAACTGAGGTTAACACGTGAGACTATTTGGGTCGGCTTTTAATAATATGGGGACTTAATTTCCCCTAGCTATTTAGGGATGATTGATCATGAGTATTTGTACGTGTTTGATGAATTTTAATTGGATATTTAGGCAAATAGCATATTTTTCTTTGTGGAAGTCATGTTTTAGATTTTAAACAAATATTTTATCGGTTAAGACTGTTTGGTTGAGATTTCGGAGACGTATGTTATTTTATGATATTCAATTTGATTATTTTATATGGTTTTATGGTGTGGTGCGTAGTCACTTGAGATGGCATATGGTTGCAAGCTTTGCATTGGACCTTGTACAGCTACAAACAATGGGGACATCGAGGTCTGTACATATTATGCAACCCTTTTAATATCTGTAATTTTGTTTATTTTTCTATTATGTTAAGTAGAATTACGTTTTGTGTCTCAAAATATGCATTTGCTTTGCGCATTAGTACCTGTCTAAGTGAGTTTTCTTTTTAATCATATCAGGGTTTCTACAACGATGCGCAATGTAATATGGGTTTGAATGAGGATCACTTCCTGCAAATTGTAGCTAGTGTAGAGAAAGCTGTGAAGGTATTTTTTCAGACCTTACACTAACTTTGTGCTGTGTTTTCATTGAACCCTGTACAACATGTTCCTTTAACTTCGTGTTGCAGTTTCATAATGTTAATGTTTTGCTTTATGGTTCACATGGAGAAAATTATGTTATTAATTTGGGGTGTGATACTGTGATGTCAATTTATATTGCATTTCTGTGTTCAGGAAAAACAACCTTTTGAGCGCATTCAAGTTTCAAGGAGCGAGGCACTTGAGATGTTTTCTGACAATAGGTTTAAGGTAAAGTATTGTAAAATCTTACATCATAACATATTAGTTCTGCTGATTTTCCATAATATCGCGTTTCATGCATCGGTTTGTTATTGGAATGTTTGTATCAGGTTGAAGTTATCAATGATTTGCCTGAGGAATATGAAATCACAGTATACAGATTGGGCTCCTTGGTTGACTTATGTCCTGGACCCCATATACCTGACACATCTCTTGTGAAAGCATTTGCATGTTTGAAGGTAATTTGCCATATGGAATGTTGAAGCTATATATAGTTTAGTAAGCACGTGTGAGTTTAAGTTTACGGTCTTTTTTTACTGATGAAATTGTAATGCAGGCTTCAGCAGCTTATTGGAAGGGGGATAATACACGCGAAAGCTTGCAAAGAGTTCATGCCATATCATATCCCGACCAAAAGCAATTGAAGGTGCTCGTCCCTTATTTGGCCTTTCTTTTGTTCATCTAAATGTCTTTGACTGTCGTGTTTTATCAAAGTCCTGCATTTCAGTGTAGTTGTCATTTAGACATTGCCACATTAGTTTTATAGATGTAATATCTCAAGTTGTTTAATTTTAGAAGGTGTCAACTTCTTCTGAATGCCATTTTTTCTGCAGGAATATATGCGACAGCTGGAAGAAGCAAAGAAATATGACCACAGGGTGTTGGGGCCAGAACAAGAGCTCTTCTTTTCTCAGACTTAGGTATGCCGCCATTTTGTATACCTCGCTGTAGTTTAGTATGATCCAGATTGCTCTGCACACTCCACTGCACAATTGTGGGATCTAGGGAGTGTCGCTTCGTACTGTTTCCTAGACTCGAATCTGTGACATCACAGTCACACGGCTCACCCTCTCCAACTGTGATAATTTATTTTGTATTCTGCTGCATATTTTAGCCCTGGGAGCTGGTTTTTCCAACCACGCGGAACCAGAATCTTCAACAGATTGGTGGAGTTCATAAAAGCTGAATATTGGAGCAGAGGTTACCAAGAGGTTCACAATCATTGTTTGAGTTGTTACAATACTGACATACTGTGTAGCATATAACCATTAATAACTGAGTTTCTTACCCTATAATCGTTATTTTAATTTCAGGTTGTGACACCAAATATATATAATATGGAGCTTTGGGAAAAATCAGGTCACGCTGAAAAGTACAGAGAGAACATGTTTGTATTCGAGGTCAATTTTTCCATTACTTAATTTACACAACCATTACGTTACACTAAATTGTGAATTTGATGGTAATATGTGGATTGCTTTTCTGTGTTGGGATGGTTTCTGGGGGTATGGAGGGTACAGTAATGATACTTTCTTGTGGTGAAATATCTCTTTGATTCAGTGGCTATTTATGTTTATATACAGATAGAGAATCAAAAGATTGGTCTGAAACCAATGAATTGTCCTGGTCACTGTCTAATTTTCCAACATCGGGTGCGCTCATATAGAGGTATTTTTTTTCCTCTCTTAAACGTAATGCGTTATGACCTATGCAGAATTTGAACACATAAATCATGGTTTAAGTTACATAAAGTGTTAATTATTAGTAATTGCTAACAATGTTCCTAGTTTGCATCAACATTAATGTCTCAAGTTCTTAACAAGTTAGAATATTGGATTGCTCTGCAGAACTTCCTTTGCGACTTGCTGATTTTGGGGTCTTGCATCGGAACGAGGCATGCGGTGCACTCAGTGGGTTAACGCGTGTCAGGAGATTACAGCAGGTATTTTTAGATGCATTAGCTTATTGAAAGTTTATAAGATTCGACAAGTTTTACGCTAGTCAATCTAACACAACCTTCTTTTCTCTGCATGGGACCAACCTCTATATATTGAGTGATTCTAGTACTATAATTGTTGTTCCTTTCCCAATGTTTGGGATCTTTGCTGGCTTTCTGCACTTTGGATTCTGCAAAAGTGTTATGTGGGTCAAGCTTGTTCCACATGAACATGACACAATTAACTAAACGGGTTGGATTAGTCGACATGAACACAAATAAGCTGAACCCAAAGGCCAAACCCACTTAAACTCATTTCATGTTTGTGTTGAGTCATGGGTCATGGGTCATGACCCAAATGGCCAACCCTTCTGTGCAGCAACTTATGTTTTTATAATCTGTTATTTCTTGGTTATTTTCTTGTTCTCACACTGTGTTACCCGAATTGTGATACAGGATGATGCTCATATATTCTGTCGGGAGTCTCAGGTGAGATGGATTTAACTGCTACATGACAGAACTAGTCAAATTTTCCATGTTATTGTTGCTTAAATGATCAGTTTTTGAAAATTATAATTCATTTACAGGTAAAGGAAGAGGTTAGGCGTGTTTTGGAATTTATAAACTACGCCTACAACATCTTTGGCTTTACCTTTGAGCTAAAGCTATCAACGGTACGCTATTAATGTCTTTTTAGTTATGAAGTTCGTTCTTCCGAATGTCTGTGGCCTGAACTAAAATACAGTATTTACTGCTTGCCATGAATAAAAATAGCAAAACATTAGAGAAATGTAGGAATAGGAGCCAAGAATC
Source organism: Pelargonium cotyledonis (assembly GCA_036897625.1). Lineage (NCBI taxonomy): Eukaryota > Viridiplantae > Streptophyta > Magnoliopsida > Geraniales > Geraniaceae > Pelargonium > Pelargonium cotyledonis. Next base: position 4,496 of record JAYMTA010006736.1, read on the forward strand.
ATACAGCTTGAAAATTTGAATGTAAGGATATATATGTATATATTATCAGAGAGAAATTGACCAGCTTAGCTTTGACACCGAGATAGCCATTTCTATGCTTCTAGCCTCCTACTGCCGTTTCTAGCTAGTATTGCTGTAAATTTTGTTCTAATTTGTAATGTAGAGGCCAGAGAAGTTCCTTGGTGACATCTCTGCGTGGGACAGGGCAGAGGCTGCTCTTACAGAAGCGCTTAACGAGTTTGGGAAGCCATGGAAGGTAATTACATTCTACTAAAGTAACCATATTACGGTTTCTAGCCTTTCTCTTTGTTCTTGGTTTTGTAGCATGTCTTGTTTCAGTTATACATTTAGTATATAACTCTTCCTTTTGGGGTCAAGCTCTGATGCCTTGTGACCTTGAGGTCTTCCTAGACCCACAGTGGTGGGAGCCTCGTGCACTGGCTCATCTGTGATGTTTTGTGAGAATATTTTAATGTATTATAATCCTATTTTGGATTGAAACAGTATGTTTCTTATGTAGAAGTGCTGGAGCTTGTGAAGAGCCATGGTTAAATCTCTCTCAAAATCCTAGCAAATTAACTGATGGGATGGTTTATGTACATATCAGCATATGAGAGGTGATGCCATTTTTTTGGTTTCTGTTTGTAGCTAAATGAAGGTGATGGTGCATTTTATGGGCCAAAGATAGACATCATTGTCTCTGATGCTTTGAAGAGGAAGTTTCAGTGTGCAACACTACAGGTTCACATTTCACTTGTTTTTGATCCTACTTTGTTCTATAAACAGCTCTGCCATGTGAACTTGATTGTCACAAGTTCTCTTTATAAAAGTAGAGACATATTGTGTACATTAATGACCCTCCCAGTACCCCACAACGGTGGGAGCCACGTGCACTGGGTCTTGCTTTGTTCTTTAAACAACGCATAAGTGAGTTGTCGCATTTAGGTTATAGTTTTTAAATTAGGAAATGTCTTTTCATGAACGAGTAAGTGTGTACATTAATGACCATCTTGAAACTCTACAACAGTGGGGGTCTCGTGCACTGAAATGTTCTTTTTATCTGATATAAATATGTTTGTGTTTGCAGCTTGACTTCCAGCTTCCCTCTCGTTTTGAATTGTATTACTCAGCAGAAGATGAAGCGAAGAGAGAGAAGCCAGTGATGATACATAGAGCTGTCTTGGGGTCTGTTGAACGTATGTTCGCGATATTGTTGGAGCATTACAAGGGAAATGGCCCTTCTGGCTAACCCCCCGTCAAGCTATTGTTTGTTCGGTTACAGAGAAGGCTCATGGATATGCCCTAAAGGTAATGATCTAGTTGTCAATTGTGTGTATTTGCTTAATGATGGTTAGGACCATAGGAGTTCTCAAATAGATATGTTTTTATTGAAGCACATTTGCGACCATTGAATCTAACCTAAACCTATGTTCGAGAGATAGTTGTCCATATACTGATAAGAGTATCTCCCTAAAGAGAACGGGTATGGCTAATTTGGAGGGTAATCACGAACTATACTTATAACTTTATTTCAAATCGTCAATGCTTTAATTTATCCCATGTCTACAGGTGCAAGAGCAGATTCATCAAGCAGGATATTATGTTGATGTGGATATTTCAGACAAAACAATCCCAAATAAGGTACACTCATAAACCCTAACACCGCAAAATCCTTATATGTGCTTGGTTTGCTGATACTTTCAGCTTCCCACAGGTCCGGATAGCTCAGAAGGCACAATACAACTACATTTTGGTCGTCGGGTTGGAAGAAGCTGAAACCGGACAGGTTTTTTCCCATATACTAACCACCGAAACCATTTAGGTAGCGTTCGGATTAGAAAATTTGGAATGAGAACGAGAACCAAGAGCCATTCCAGAGTTGCAATGAGAATATCATTCCTATTCTAATTCTCAAAACAAAATTCTAGTCCAAACACTACCTGAAACAACTTTTCTGGCGATCTTGTTAGATCCGCCGTATAATCTTTGTGTCGTTTACAGGTGAGTGTCCGGCTGCGAGACCAGAAGGACATGAGCGTTGAGGACTTGCTCAAACACTTCAAGGGTTTGAGTATTGCTCAGGCAAAAGACAAGAAAGACCATGCAAAGATGAGTGTTGAGGACTAGCTCAGACACTTCAAGGAGGAAACTCTAGCTTTCCATTGAAACCAACCTCTGAACTGAATTTTTTTCCACTTGGAAGGATCTATCAAAAGTGTTATCGAATATCACTTACAAGACGTGCATGGCACGATTAAATTCAGAGGATCTTAGATAGCGTTTTGAGTAATAAGAATTGAGAGAGGGGATTGGAATGAGAATTTCATTCAGAGGACATTCGTATGAACAGAAAGTCTCAATCCATACATGAAGAATGAAAATCACATTCTCATTTCGATTCTTTATTCCTATTCCTGAACAAAAATTCTAATCTGAACACTATCTGAGTTAAGACGCCGTGAGTAAATGTTACGGGCATTGTGTTCTCACTCCAAACCCTAAGTTTATGACATGGGCATCAAGCAAACAAACTGAAACTTGAAAGATAAATCTTTTGGCAATACAGCTAGTAAGACTCGAACTATTTCTCAAACAATATGTGGGATTCACACTTCAAGAACAAAAATAGTTGTGAAACGAACAAAGCAGACATGAAATTTATTTATAAACCATGCAGTCAAACACACCCCAGAGATTTTTGTTCAACCTATCTGTATCAAGAGAAGACATCGAACAAGAAAGTTCAAATGAAAGTGTTCAGGACACGTGCACATAACATATCTACAATCTACATTATCGAATGCCAGAGAACAAGAGACCAAAGAGAGAAATTATGGGTTCAACATAAACTGATCTCGCACTTTTCTTCAGAAAACTATGTATGGTATTGGTGCATTTAATTAGTTTTATTCTCCTCTAATCATACATGTAGGTTCTTCTGATACAACATTGTTTACCTCTTGCTCTGTTGGTGCTATAGGACCACCATGGCCCCGTCTTTTTTTGTTTGTTGTAATTATCTCCTCCTGGTGGTTACTGCAGCTGAGACAGTCTCACAACAGTGATCAAAATCTGGTCCCGATCAACTAAAACCGGCTAATTAGAAAACACCCGTGGCACTGCTCACTCGAAGAGAGAGAAAAATCACATAGATGGCTATGAGGCCGACTCCTAATATTCTGTTAGGGCGCATGTCGTTTCGGAGTAGGACAACAAGTGCCCACATAAGTCCGATCATGAGAAACCCTATTGTGTAAAGCAAGCTACCATCTTCTGGAATCATATATGGATCGGGTCTCTTTGCCCAGGCTCCAAGCAACATTGAAATTCCCAAACCAACAACTGTGTTGAACATAGGACCCGCATAGCATCCAGATAGCGCAATCTGCACGCCATCATCACTATTCATTGACAGAGCTACATTTGACATCAAATCACCCATGGAGTTTCCCCATGCTAATACAGTTAATGCGAGGATTGACGGGTGAATTCCTAAAATCACACCAAATGTCACCAATAAAGCAACGAGCTCGTTAGCAATTATGTAAAACCATGCGATACTCATCATAAATCCTCCTAAAACCCAGAGAATTAAGAGCCTCTGTGGTGGGTGATCAAACACGGTGTCACGGTAAGCAAGAATGCTTAGTGTTAAACCGACTGCAGCACCGATAAAATATGTGATAACTCTGGCATCAAAACTCATATTATCTTGAGTGCTCCACAGAAAAGCAAGGAGAATCGGAGCCAATAAAGCACTGGCTACACCATATGGCTTGGACCATGATTCTTCTTCAACAAGAGGGATCGTTAATCGTCTAGGCATTGAAAGCGGGATTTCCAACAATGCGAGCAGTCTAAATCTCAAAGATGGTGAGCGGCTGGTTTGTACATCTTCTTCAGTCCAACCCCACGGAGGCCTATCACTATCTAGCCCACCAGCCCTAACTCCATGGTTTGAATATATTGCCACATTGGAAGCCCACATCCACTGTGGCAATGATGTATGATGATCCGATGTCGTGTTTTCAGACTCCACGTCAAGCAGAGAACTGTATATAGAAACGTCCTTTTCCCACTCTTCACTTCCTTGGGAAAACACACTTCCTCGGACCGGAAGCAATGGAGTAACCGCTTCCAATTTCAACCTCCGTGCGTGCTTTCTCAAAAGCTCGTTAGCGGCAACAGAAAACGCATACACTGCATATATAGTGACAAAAGACATAGCCACCCCAACACTCACCTTCCCAATCACCAAGATCAACGAAAGTGCAGCCATAGTGAGGACAAAGAACGCAATATCTCTTATGAAACATTTGCGATCAATCTGAACTCCTCTTTTGGCCACAAAGAGTGATACAGTCCCAACAACAATACAAGTAACAAACACCGCCCCACCCAACACACTATTAAGACCCACCTCACCTGCATCAGTTCCCACAAAAGCAGCAATACTAGAAAACACATCGGGTGCCCCGTTCCCCAAAGGAAGGAGAACAACCCCAGCAACTGTTGGGGGCAGTCTCAGGAGACTTGAGAGCTTTTCCAAAGAGCAACAAAAGTAGTCTGCGGCAGTGTTACCCAGAAGATAGAACAGCGCAACAAGCCAAATTCCCAATGCCAAATAACCCAATACACTATATTTCTGACATTCACAATAGAAGAAGCTCAAGTAATCAATGAATCCACCCGAAGAACAACGCGGGTTTGCTCTCAAGTAGTCGCACTCATTGGCATAACCCTCATTTCCATACCTTCCGACGATACAAGAACCGTGCTTGTCATCACCCAAACTATTTGGTTCGGACCCATTAACTACATTCGAAGCATTAACACCCAATTCAATAGTCCTCCTGTGAATCACAATTTCCCTAAAATAACCCAACCCTTGATTTCCAACAGCTCCAGAAGCTGAGTTCCTCAAAAGAGGGTTTCTAAGAATATCTACACGGTTATAGAAGAAGAAAAACACAACAAGGGCACACAATCCATTGAAAATCCCACGAAATTTTGGGGAATTTCTCATACCACAATTCAACAGCTTCATCTCCAAATTCTTCACCAACACTACTTATCTGAACTTGGTCAATGCTCTTCGATTCAATGAATTCGATCAATTTGGAAATTTGTCAAATTTCTTACTGTTAAGATAGTTCAACAGCTTCGACTCCAGATTATCCACTAACTCTACTTATTCCGAACTTGGTCAATGTTGATTCGATTCTAGGGTTTCGATCGAAACCCTAGTCTCGAGATGCTCCAATTGGATAAAAAACGATGAAATTGACGCAATTTGGTTGCTGATCTAGCGAAACTGATTGCAACAAGAACCAAAATTAGAGATTAGGGTTTGAGAATTGAGAAATGTACCTTATTCTGACGAACTCTAGAGCTCTTCTAGATTGGGGATTTAAGGGGAAAAAATTTGTTCTTTAACGTCTTGTCGAAGTCTAAATATCCATTCCCTTAGACTCTGTCCATTACCACAAAATATACCAAACTATAGGATCGTCTGGTTCAAGGAATTTAAAACAATGGATTGTGAATATTACGGAAATGTAGATTATATGAATAAAAATTACTGGAAAGTTGATAATACTATATTTGTACAAGTGAGAAGAATCTAAATTATTGTGTTTGGAATAAATAAACTG
>JAYMTA010006737.1:0-10148 GCA_036897625.1 Pelargonium cotyledonis
AGAAGCCCATAAAGCAAATTCCACCACGTCAACAACCAACCACACATTAACTTATGACATTAATTTTTTGTGAATGTAAATACCCCTTTTTGGTAAAAGAAATGGACCGGAGCTCGCCTCGCCGGAGAAGACGAACTCGAGCTTCGATCTCGCGCCGTCGTCCTCGCCGGAGAAGACGAACCCAAGCTTCGATATGGTGAGGAGATCAGAGCTCCGACGAGCTCCGTCGTGGATCTGGTCGATGGCGGTTAGGTCGAGGCGGCCGGAGAAGACATCCTCTTTCCTTTCCGGCCGGCGAAGTCGAGATGGCTGGCGAGATCTGCTTCCGGTCGGTGAGATCTTCATTCCTCCTTCCAGATCTGCTTCCAGATCTACTCGATGGTGGCGGACGTGGTGCCGAAAATGGAGGTGCGTCGGCGATGCAGTTTGTTTTTTTTAAACCCATAAGGGTCTGTTTGGCTACAATATTTTTATTTAGGTTAAGGGTATTTCGGTCATTTGATCACATTGGATGGAGAAATGGATGGAATTTTGGATGGAAAGATGTTTGGTATAGTTCAAGTAGCTAATAGTTAATTTCAATAGTTTAGGTAGCCAAGGTTAAAAGATGTTAAGTTAGGGGTATGTATGTGTAATTATTCCTATTTGTTATTTGTGGTCAATTGTCAAGAGAAATACAAACAAATTTGTTTCACCAAAAAATATTCACTTCATGCTACTTAAAAATTTACAAGTTAATGCAACGAATGAATCACGATGTAACACATGATACCCAAGAGCCATGTTATTTCTCTTCGCGGAAGCAGAACCCTCGAGAGTCTTAGCCGATATTGAAATCCTTTGGGCACAAAGAAGTTCCTTGAAGCCTCATGCTCAGTTCATTGTCGCACCCTAAACCATCTACGAAGCTACAAAAGAGTTGTGAGAGCTTCACGTGCAGTCCAATGTTGCGATATTAGTCTCAAAGGTCGCGGTGTTGGAAGCATTGTTCCATTTACAAGGCTCCAAGTAATTCTTGAGAGCTTCGTGTCCACACCAATGCCGCGACATTGGGCCTTATGACTGCAACATTGTAATGGGAATGAGACTCTTAAAGCCCCCCTAAGAACCGTGTACTTGAATAGATGCCATGACCTGTGGCGAAAGCAATAGGTCAATGATTTTCGAAGGGCTCGAATACAAAGAGTCCTAAGAAGAACCTGACTCTAGAAGTCCTAACTTCGAGGAGTCTGATTACGGGGAACCCTTCTTCGCCCTCCTCAACATTTTAGCTACCACAAGGACCACCAACACCTTAAGAAAGGCAACAATGCTAGGTCTACACATGAGATTCCCATTCTTCCTCGCTAAATCGCCTCTAAAGTCCTCGCTTATGTATACCGCTTTTAAGTCTTCATGCCTCACTAAAATTCACTAAAACACTTCAAACGACACTCTGAGAAGCCCATAAAGCAAATTCCACCACGTCAACAACCAACCACACATTAACTTATGACATTAATTTTTTGTGAATGTACATACCCCTTTTTGGTAAAAGAAATGGATCTACACAAGTCACATTTTTTTACTTTCAGCTACTTATTTATCTCTTAAGAGAACTCTCTATGTCTTTGTGATTTTTTGATGAGAGAACTCATTCTCACACTTAAGGTTGTGTGTTGAATGGACATCATGACTCTTTGTTAACTAGAATTGTCCATTTTTCACCCCACCTGAAAACTCGAACCGGACCCGACCACACCCAATCCTGGACCGAGCGAGTTCGATCTTGACTATTTATTTTTGAAATGGTTTGTTTATTTGGTCCGGACTATTTTGAAATGGTCCGGGTCTCAAACCTGGACATAATGTTATATTTATTAGAAATGAAATGACATATTTACCCTACTTTTAGTTAAGAAAAAAGGGTAATTACATCAAACCCCTACGTACTAGACACTAATGACAGATAACCCCCGAGAACTATCAAGTTTGACACTCAACCCCTATGTACTTGACAAAATATTGTTCAGTCAGTTAAATTTAACTAAAATACATTCTCTCTTCTCACATGTCTAGCACATGGCTCTATTTATTATTTAAATGTCATTTTTGCCATTGAAATAGACTCCATCTCCTCACATGTCTTAAGTGTTGTTCTTAATTATTCATAGTTGATTCACAAATTAATCAACAAATCACAGAAAAATGGTATTTCAATAATAAATGGTCATGTGCATGACATGTGAGGAGAGATAATGTATTTCAGTTAAATTTAACTGACTGAACATTAATTTGCCAAGTACATATGAGCTGAGTGTCAAACTTGATAGTTATAAGGGGTATGTGTCATTGGTGCCTAGTATAAAGAGGCTGGATGTAACTACCCTTAAGAGAAATAAATAGTAGAAGGACTATTAGGTAAATTCAACCCTAAGTCTAGGGTTATTTTGAATATGAGATTCATGACCATCTTTCTATCTTCTTTTCTGCCCATACAAAAGTACAAATTTTATTTTCAACACATTCTCGTTTTATTTATTTATTTAAAATCTAAGCACAAAGACCCAAATCCACCATCGTTCTTCTTTGCTTAAATCTTCACATAATGACACAAAGATCTGATTCAACTCGTGTGTTTTTTTGTTAAGCGAAGCTTTGAGATTTTTGGGTTGATACCGTCACAACAAATTAAAATGAATCGATGAATCGATGAGGTTTAGTGTGTTTCAGAAAGAGGAAGACGATGGTGTGAGAAAGAAGATGAGAAGACTGATTAGAGACCAAAGCTTGTTGGAGAAGCTAAGAGACATAAAGCTTCACAACACAAATAGGTTAAAATTGATTTTATAGAGTTGAAATCAGGTCAGTCTGAGTCATGTCGGTTAGGGTCACTCTTTATCGGTCCGAACCACTACCGAGCCATGACCGGTTTGGGCTCCGGGCAGTTGTTTCAAATTTGAGTCGCCCTATTTGAACAACCCTATTGTTAACGATGTGTTGCATACCTTGCTCAAGTCACAGATTTGAGATCAAGATCTAAATTTTTTTTGGAGTAATTTGGACTTACAAAAAACTCTAGGAAATTTCTTGATACGTGGACAATGAAAAAGACATTCTTGTATGCTTAATTGGGAAGTCAAAACAGATGTATAAGCTGATTCCAATTCCAAGAGTTACTTAAAATCCATAATTTCCTATCCTCGCATGAAAAAGATCACGACCTCTAGAGATCTAATACCCTCAAGGAAGTATATGTCTCCTCCACAAGGAATATCCCCTTAAGGCGAGATATCTCCTCCTATTCAATGGGAAACTTTATAGATTCCAATAAAGAGGACCCCTCGAAGATCTACCCACACTACTTATACCTAGGATTTTCTTAATAATTGTCTCGTGGGTAAGGTAGATCCCATTGCGAGAGAAGAAATCAAAATAAAAGATGAGGTCTTGGAAGATCTCAACACTAAACTGACCGACCTGTGAGACCACATCGATCGATTGCTATATGTGGATTACTTCACACATTACGGGCCCAAAATCGCCGATCATCCTACCTACCATTCCACCAACTTAGGGCGTGGTTCCCATTTCAGTGCGGTTCACTCCTAGGTTGGTCAGGGTGTTCAACAAAAATACGATTGTGGTCTTGATCACGACCTTGACAACTACGTCCTAATTTGCTTCCGCAACCCACATTTCATAAAATCCACCTCTAATCTCGAAACTAATCACATACAAAGAGGAATCTTATAGTCTCTCATCGATAACGAGTACCACCTCGAGACCGCGATGTATAAGCTCATGGAGGTCATGAAGAACACACCCAACACATTTCTTACACCTATAGGCTCCATCAAAACCCTCTCAGTCAAGATGGTGGAGGAATCCCGCGCTATAAGCACAGAGAAAGATTCAAAGATTATGAAGCCTTCAGGTCATATGTGAATGTTCCCAACTTTGGGATGGAAAATAATACTCTTATCACGACACTATTGACAACAAGAATCAACGAGTAAGAGGATAAGTAAATTCACCCCTTCCACACTAAAAAGTAGGGGGATCTTATGAGCGAGCCATGCTCAAGGATAATCCGATGCTATCGAGAAAATGGCCTTGACTGGGGAGACTAATCACTCTTTTCGTATGCAATCCCCTTACTCTGGTCATTCACATGACTTTTAACTACTCGCGAGTTTGGTACCCATACATTTTCTAAAACATGCTGATAAACACCCTTAAGTTTGAAACAAGTTAGAACCTCAAATTACAAATGCACACCAAAGTGTGGCGTTACTCGGGTTAGCTTTTTGCGTGCACTCTCAAAGGACTAACTCAAACTTGGTTATGAAATCTTTTGGAAGTTATAATCAAATCCTAGGAACGAATTTGACAGCTCTTCCTCAAATATTTTTCTTCTGCCAGAAAAACGGTCAAGCACCAATAACATCGAGCATAGGCAAAATGACCTCCTCACCCATTTTATGGATACCCCTAGACATCGAAAAAAGGCTTTCCATGACCTATGACCATATATGATATAACGATCGAAGAAAAGCTTGCAAAAACCCTGAATTCCGCCTAAGGAACTTGGCGAGAAAAATATAAGACATATGATGTAAAACTATCAAAATGGGAGTAGTAAGGTGAACAACTCTCATTCTGTGGGATTGTTGAAGAAGAGCCTCAAGGTGACCGCCTCGGCGGTAACATATACTCCACTCACCACTACCTACAAAGAGGTGTATAATTACATGTTGAAACATGAGAAAATGAAAGTTCCAATTGTGTCCACAACGAGCATATGAGAAATCAATCCCAAAAGCATTGTAACTTTCACAAGTGTAACAAGCATGATATAGAACCACTAAGTGTGACGTAGTTGGTTAATCCAGTTGTGTGAGTGGGAAGCAATATCAGGATCGATTCCCGCTCAACACATCCTTTTGTGGTGGTGGTGTAAGAGACCACTTTGATGCAGTAAGGTGCCAAAAGCCCTAGACTAGGGTTAAGAGGCAAAGTCTCTTTTCTGAAAACTATTGGTTCCTTATTCAAACTTGTATATATTCGTCTTGTAAGGTTTCTTAGACCGTTACAAGAAAGAATTTTGGCACCTTTTTGTGTAAAAAAACAAGCATGATATAGAGGATTGCTTTTACACCAAGAAGGTTCTTGGAGTGGATTTTAGAAAAAAAAAAAAGTTGAACCAATTAAAGGCTGACCATTGGCAATCGACCAAAAAATAACTTGTGATAATATAGAAAATGGTAAGGCACTTGATAATATGGTCCACATAATTTATGACTCCTTGTACGTACACCATAAACATGATCGATCCCCGAGCAAAGGTGTTACCCTCCCAAGTTAAGACATATATATGCACCTTGAACAAGAAGAAAACCATTCACATTCCCCGGGCCATATTGACAAGAGGATAATTAATCAATTAGTCAAAATAAATATTCTTTTTTGAAGGGGAAATAGGTTCCAAAGCACTGGAGCCCTTAATCATGTCAACTAACATCTTCCTAGCTAGCCTGAGATGAACAAATCCTTATTATCGGGAGTTGAGTAAACAATAAGTATGCTAGAATGGCTTCAAGAAGCTTCACTTGGTGGAAAGCTCCCTCAAGGAGTTCCGAGGTGTAATTCATTGGATCCAATGATACAATCACAAGGTAATTACTGGGAACTGTCTCTTTTCACGTGACTCTTTGAAAGGCCCCAAATGATAGTTCAAATTTGCGATCGAGTTCATGTTGATCGACATTCCATTCCGACCAGAATACATCCTATATGATAAAAGAGTTTGAGATGGTCCTGATCATTTTTCACCAACGGGTCAAGTTATCCACATCTAAAGGATATATAGCTACAATCATAGAAAGTCCAAAGATATTGTGGTAACACTTGGTAAAATAGAACAAGAGAAAGGAGATGACCAGTATAAATCACATTCTCATCATACGATATATCAAGGTGGCCACACAGAAGAAGAGAGCCTCGTCAATATCGAGGAGATTTTCCGCCATGCGCGACTAGCTCAAGGAGCTCAACATTTGTCAACCTAGAAAAGGGCAAATAAATTGTTGTAGAACAATGCACCAAGTTCACAAAAAAAAAAAAAAAAAAAAAAAAAAAAAAAAAAAAAAGGGGAAAGACCCCCGCCGGAAGGTCCAACCCCTGCCCCTCTGCCTTTTCTTAAATAATTTTTCTTGTACCGTAAGTTGTGATTAATACAATTGCTAGTGGCCTAATTTTTGTCAAGTTTAACATATTTCACTTATGTTAATAAGACAGGCTAGTTCACTTTGAGCTAATAATTACTATATCAGTTGCTCTCAAAACGACTTAGTTTTGATTAATTTTGAACTAAGGGGTATATCAAAAAACTACATCGTTTTAGGTGCAGCTGATATAATTATAATATCAGTCAACTTATACCTATTTTATTATATTTTTTTAATAAAAAATTGTGTATGGCTGTTTTCTTTCACTATTTTATAGGTTGAATTTATTATTAATTAGCAAATACCTCGTGCATTGCACGGGCTGGTAAAGATCTGTTATATTATAAATTTATAGAATAAAGAATTTAAACTTAATGTTTTTTTTCTTTATTCCAAGTCAATTCAATGAGAACTTGTCACTATAGTTCAATTATACATACCAGAGTGAATTTATAATAGGAGCGGAGTGACCCGTTAGATCCAAACATTTTAATGAAGTGTAAAATCTTCTTTAATGACTCGCCCTAAACCAAATAATTAGTGACTTAGCATTTTTATAATTAGTCTATATAAATTTATGAGAGAAAAACACATTTGATTATCTATATAATTCTATATAAAAACTACATTATTTACAAAAAAAAAAAAATAGTCATTTTTCAAGAAATTAAATTTTGAATTGTTATAGATTTTAAGTTTCTATCAATTTATAGGTGGTTGAGGTTCGATCCATTATTGATTATCTCATAAATATACAATATGATGAGTTATAATGATAGTTTACAAAATTTAAGAATTATATGTAACACATAATGTATTTTACATTTAATTTTTAAATTATTTTATATTGTTTTTACATTTTTATCAATATAATAAGAATGAACAAAATCAAGTAATCTAAAATTATACATTTTTAGCATATACTTCTTTTAATGTTTCTTAATTAAAAGGGTATAGAAGATAAGAAATGATAAGCAACAACACCTTATTACATAAAATCATAAAATAAAATGGAGATATACATATCATTAAATATTACAAATTTTTAGTTTACATTTTAGGTTATATCATGCAAGTTGTCTTTATAGTGGCCGAAGCGCTTCATCTTATGCTAGTAACAGCCGAGCTTAATAATAGTTTCCGGGGCATTAGAATTGGCAATTTCTCCATTTCACATTTGCAATTCGCCGATGACACCATCTTTTTTTTGGAAGCCGGTGGTTCTTTTGAATTCATAGATGTTGTCCGCATGCTATTGGGGGGCTTTGAGTGGGTCTCTGGCTTGGAAATTAATTATTCCAAGTCCCGTCTTATCGGGCTCAACTTATCATCTTTGGATTGCTCTTTTTTAGCAACTTCGTTCGGGTGCGGGTTGGCTTCTCTTCCCATTCCTTATCTTGGGTTTCTTTTAGGCTCAAATCCGCGTCAGGTTAGTTCTTGGTCCGGGACTGGGGAGAAGTTTCGGAAACGACTCGCTCAATGGCAAGCCAAATATATTTCTTTTGGTGGTTGAATTACTATAATTCGCTCGGCTCTCTCATCATTGCCTCTCTATTATATGTCTTTATTTAAGGCTCCGAAAGCAGTCATAAATTCTTTGGAGCAAATTGAGCGTGCTTTCTTGTGGTCTAATTGTGCTTCTCGCCGAGGTCTTTGCAAGGTAAATTGGTCGGTCGTCACTAAAGCTCGTATCCATGGAGGGCTTGGTATTAGGCAATTGGAAGTTGCAAATTTCTTGCAAAGTGGTGGTGGCGATTTGCCACTCAACCGTCTTCTCTTTGGAAAAGGGCCCTCTGTGCAAAATACGGATGGAACTCGAGTTCTTGGAATTTATCGGAGCGCTGTCCAGCAAATCCATCCCCGGTTATATCTTGTCTCAAGCAACTTCAATCTGTGTCGGGCTTCTCGGACCTGGTGGACCGAGGCAGATTTAAATGGGTCATTGGGCCGGGACTGGAAAACTGCAAAATTCTGGCTTGATAATTGGATATTAGATGAACCATTATTGCAGCAATTTCAAAGGCTTTATACAGTACTGACAGAAGGTAAATCAGAGTCTGTCTCCTCCATGCACGGAATTTTCGATAATGCTCCGGCGGTCTCTTCGGGGCTGGGAACAGCCATATATGGCGGAACTGAATGCAGCAGTAGCTGCTGTAAACCTCCGGCCTGGAGTGCCGGATAAGCTGACCTGGTCCGGCTCCAAATCAGGAAAATTTTCCTCCAAGGCAGCTTTCTTCTCCTTATAATCGAGATTGCCTCATGCGATCGAGGTTTGCTTGTTCAAAGTTAATTTGGAAAGCTGGAATCCCCCCAAAGATCCAAATCTTTTCTTGGTTAGCTGCTCTTAACAGCATCCCCTGCTCGGTTTTTCTTCTCTCCCGTGGCGCCATTCCGTCATCTCAGTCCATGCATTGTGTGTAAGCTTTGTGATGCTTGGCCCGAAACCAGCTGCTCCCATCTTCTAATTCTACATTGTTCATGGACCTCTAGAATTTGGCATGCGGTCTGGGGTTGGTGGGCATGCTCGGCGGCTTGGCCGGACTCGGCTTACAGCCTTCTTTGTTCCTGGCCGTCCTTGGTACGGGGCTCTCGATCTTGTTTGTAAGCAGCTTTATGTCCCATAGTTCTATGGTTGGTGTGGTTGGCTAGGAACGGTTTGGTGTTCAATGATTCATACCCGACTATTGAGGACACTTTCTTGTGCATCCAATGTTGGAGCTTCTCTTTACTCCCTTTGGTTCTGGGGCATTTCCTCAGTTTCTTTCTCTTTTGAATTATGGAAGTTGAACCCTTTGGTAGCTTTAGCTAGTCTCTAGTCCTTTTAGCAGTTTTTGTTTCTTAGTCAGCTTGCTTGGATTCCTTTTTTTTTTTTTTTTTTTAATTCTTTTCTTATGTACTTTTATTTACCATCTTGGTTATTAATAAAAATTATAGCTTGTCTTTCGAAAAAAAAAAAAAAAATTGATTAACAAAGTCGTGATACTATCATAGAAAATAAATTTGATTTTCTATGTTTTTCATTGAAGAAAAAGAAGAAGTAAAGAGGTTGAAAGTCTAACTAAACTGTAAGAAGAGAACATGCTAGTTTGTTTCTATATTCCTCGTCTTCATGACTTGTTTTAAAGTTTCTACACAATAAACTTTACCATGAGTTTTGTGAATGTAGAAAGATATATAATATGCAACATGTAGAAATGAAAATACAATTAACATGCTATCTCTTATAACGTGATTTGGGAACGAAGTAGAAAAAGATGAGTAAAACAATATGATTAAGTGTTAAAATCTACAAATAAATAAAGAAAGAAAATGTGTTGTGACCTTTCAATTACTTGAAACTCGTATTAGCTAAAGCATTGTATATGTGTTTATATAAGTAGCTTTTATCTATTGTTATATAGAGTATATATAATAGTGTTTGTCATATATTATGTTATTAGTAATTAGTATTAATTAATAATGTGAAATTTGTAACTTACGGAAAATGAAAGGTCATGCAATGTAAGAGCTCCAAATAGTTAAATTTGGTGATGTGCTATCCTCTAATATCTTCTCACAAAGTTTAACATACATAGTATAGATTTGTAAGTAAAATGGTAGGAGGTGGTATGATCTGAACTGGGGCTTTGTAGCCAAATTGGAACAGAAATTTATATATGGAGTAATT
Source organism: Pelargonium cotyledonis (assembly GCA_036897625.1). Lineage (NCBI taxonomy): Eukaryota > Viridiplantae > Streptophyta > Magnoliopsida > Geraniales > Geraniaceae > Pelargonium > Pelargonium cotyledonis. The sequence continues at coordinate 9,880 of JAYMTA010006737.1, forward strand.
AGGTTCATGTATCAGTATTAATTACACTTGATTAATTTTGATTCATGAATATTATTTACTTAGGCTAAGGCATGAATGAAGTGGTGACACCTCGTTAAAAAACATGGATCTGGATGGATCGTTCCGCTTCCACCAATTCATTAAGTGAGTATGAGTGAAATTTAATGAGATGTCACCACTTGATTAATTTAGCTTTGCCTAAACCATAAAATGTTTTGATTAGATTAATATATATATATATATATATATATTTTTTTTTTTTCTTTTTC
>JAYMTA010006738.1:0-10148 GCA_036897625.1 Pelargonium cotyledonis
CAGGTAAGGGGCTGTTTGGCTGCTTGTTTCTTTTTTATTTAGAAGGGTAAAATAGTCATTTGACCACATTGGATGGAGTTTTGGATGAAAAAATGGATGGATAAATGATTGGTATACTTCAGGGTAGCCAATAATTAGTTACAATACTTTAGGAAAGCCGGGGTTAAAAGGTGTCAAGTAGAGAGAAAGTATGTGTCATTTTCTCAAAAAATAATAGATAAATACAAAAGGGTTAGTTTTGTAATTTAAGGTGGGTTATAACATATAATTAATTCCACGTCATTAATTTTCTTGCCACGTCATTTAATGAAATCGTGACATGAAATGCCACGTCACCAAAAATTATCCACGTCAACTTGAATCAGTACAGCTGGCAACCCGTTAACGGAGATCCTAACGGAACCGGACAGGAGGTACTACATTGTGTACAAAATCAAATTTTCGGTACTAGATCTGATAAAATTAAAGATTAGGTAGTAAATTGGGTATTTAACCAAAGTTTGGGCACCACTGGTGCCTTTAACCCTTTTTTTTTGGTAAAAATTATTTTCGTACCTTTATTGCATTTTAATACTAGGGATAAAGGTTTTTTTACTACCCAAACTTTAGTCGAATACCCAATTTAGTACCTAAACTTTTATTGTAGTATCCAGACTATTATTTTATACCTAATTTAGTACCCACCGTCAACTTCCATCAATTCTACTGTGAAATGCTGAGCTGGATAATTATGTCTACATGGCATCCACATGGATATTGATGAATTTTAATTTTTTTTAACTCTCGTCAATCTCCTCTCTCGCCGTCCTCCTCCGAGCAGGGTGAGCCGACCTCCTCGTCTCCAGCAACTATCGGATCTCAAAACTGTCCTAATCCTCAAGATCATTAAGATGACTTGAGGATCCAAGAGAAGAATATCCTTAACTTGACTCAGGCCTAGACAGAGCTAATAGTCTCTTGAGTAGGGGCTATTCTTAGTCCATGCTGGGTGAGACTCTTGGCATTGGGGCAAAGATTCTTCGCCTTTTAGTTAGCAAATTAATTTTGACATATCATAAAAAAACAATACAACTAAGCATCCAATCATAAAAATTTGTACACATCTACACATGACACGTCACATGACACGTGCCCATTTAAGCCACCTGCGCAAGTTATTTTTCCAGCGCGACACTAATCTAGCCACGTCAGCGAGACTTAATCGCATTGGGTAAATTTTGTAAATTAAGGTACTCAATTAAGTATGAAATAGAAGTCTGAGTATTAAATTGGGCACAATAAAAGTTTAGGTACTAAATTGGGTACACTAGCAAAGTTTGGATACTAAAAAATATTTATCCCTTGATACTAGTATAATGTTTTTTGAATTAACTAAAAAGTTAAAATATAGGAAAAATGACTGAAATCTATTATGTATTTGACACATTTTGCAGTTTATTATCTTGTACATTGTTTTGTAGTTTTTATCTACCCTGTACTATTTTTTTTTCCTCCGTAAGAAATCGTGAGTTAACTTGTGTAATATCCAAAATACCCTTACCCATTTTAATTATTGACTACCCTCTGTGTTAGATTTGTGTTAGAGTTGTGTTGGGTTTGTGTTGGATTTGCTAGTCAAATGTTAGTATTTGTGTTAGATTTGAGTTGATCAAACAAATTTTGGGTTTGAGTTGGATTTGTGTTGAACTTGTGTTGTGTTTGTGTTTTTCTTATTTGTATTAAATTTGTGTTAGATAAAGTGTTGAGTTTGTGTTGGTTGAACAAATTTTGGGTTTGGTTCGGATTTGTGTTAGTTGAGCAAATTTTGGATTTGAGTTGGATTTGTGTTGTGTCTGAGTAAGTTTTTTGTTGGATTTGTGTTCAATTTGTGTTAGATTTTTGTTGGATATGTGTTGGTTGAACAAAAAATGAGTGAATTTTTCGGCAAACTTTGAAGTTTCCGGTGAAAATTCATGAACTTGTTCTTGACCAATGAAGAAGACAAGGGTAAAATTGTCATTTTAATTATTTTTTTCCAGTCATGTGCACAACACATGTATTTTTTTGAAATATGCTCTCCATATTGACAGAAAATCAAACAGGGTAAAAAAAAATAGTACATGGTAGCTGAAAACTAAAAAAAAGGTAAGGGTAGTGAACTGCAAAAGGTAACAAGTACATTGTAGTTTTAAGCCATTATTCCTAAAATATATTTAGACTCGTTCACTTGTTTACATTTTAGAGTTAGATATTATTTAGGGCTTGTTTGGTAACACTACTCAAAAATTAAAAGAAGTTTCAAATTATCTTTTAAAATCAGTCATGTTTGCTAAAAAAATATGTAGAAGCCAAAAAAAAAATTGTTTTTGTATTCTCAAGCAAAAGCAAACAAAATTTTGATATCTATACAGATGTTACAAGTAAAATTACCAAAATGTCCATACATATAAATATAAATATACGGTAGCTTTGCATTAAAAAATGTCAATTTTTATTAAAAACAATCAACCCACATATTAAAAACGTCAACATTTTTATAAGAACAACCAACATTTGTTCTATATAGGTCAACTTTTTCTTTCTAAATGTCAAGTTTTTTTTAATAACAATCAACCTATATACTAAAAAGATCAACCTTTAGCATTAAGAGGGATAATATAGACAATGAACATGTGAAAAGTGGGGCATATATGGAATACAAAAGTATTTATCTCTCTACTTCTACTTCTCTATCAGACATCAGCAAAAAAAAAAAAATTGTTTCTCCAAAATTGATAATTATTATAGAAGTTGTTCAAAAGCTTCCTATAAGCATACACAACAATCAAATTTTATCTTTGTAGAAATCTTATGTGGCAAACACTAAATGGGCATGTCAGATCCAGAAGCCCTCTAGTAGTGTTACCAAACAAGCCCTTAGAGTTTTACATCCGGTTTCAACTGAAATATCATCGAAAACTGTCTCATCACCACCGCCACATCAAATGCAATGATATGTTTTAGCTTTCAATTGATGCATGCACTCTTCAAAAGCTAGCAGCAATCAAATCCGGGTTGAAGGCAACACTTTAGCTGCTCGTGTTTTCAGTTGTAGAAGTCGATGAAGAGTTGCTACCAAATTTGGGAGTGAGATAAGCTCCAGGAGAGTACACTTGTCTTCCAACTTGTAAACATTCCCAACAATTGGGAACTCAATGTTCTGTGGGAGTGAAAGTGAGTCCAACCCCTTTGTAATATAACTTTTCTTTTGAATCCCTTCTCAAAAAACTTGTGTTCTTGAGCTTCACTTGAGCCAATACTTAATATCTCTTTTTTGCTTGGGCTAGCACTTGCAGGACTAGTTGTGAATCTATATATGTAGCCCCAAGATCAAAAGAATGCATTATATGCAAGTTTGAATATGATATTGTAATTGTACATATTTGTTGCCTTTAAGAAGATCATCATCAAGATCACCTAGAAGAATTTCAAGTTCTCATCTTCTTTAATTTGGTGATATTCTCAACCTTTTATTTACAGGTTTCAAGAGTGATATGAGAAGCCATATCAGCTTGTTGTTCACAAGATGGTCTCTTATATAAGGTCATGTACTCAGCCTCAGCCTCAGCCTCTGCCTCACTTGTATACTGCAATACTGTCCTGGTTTAATATACCTTTGATGATATGAATAAAATTCAGAAACTTAGAAAATTAACTGGTGCTTCACAAAAAGACAAAACTTAACTTCACAAGAGAACCCATCTAGTATATCAGGTGACAACAAACTTCACATTTTACAAATGCATGATACATTAATACTATCATGCCAGAAAACAAACAGATCATGCACGTGTACAAAGAAGGAAGGCAACAAAGATGGGTCACTAAACCTAAATCAAACCAGCTCTGATACAAGTATATCATTTGTCAACAAATTTCACATTTTCAATGTATAATACAACAAACCCAGCTTGTGGACCAAGAAGGGAGATAAGAAGCACGGGTCACTAGGCCCAAACCAAATCATCTATGATACTAGGTTCAACTCAAATACTTAACTCCAACCCAAAGTTTAAACTCATAGGTAAAGCGCTCAACTGGTATATTATAAATAGCAGTGATCTTCATACTTTTGTTAGGTCTCAAAGAATCAATCTAGAGGGGAGGGAGTGAATAGATTGATTACAAAAATTAATCAAACTTGAAATTAAATGTGGAATTAAAATAACAAGTAAAGAGATTAATGATAGAGAAGAAAACACAACGATATATAGTGCTTCACAACTCTCCTTAGAGTTGCTAGTGCAATCCCAAGAAACACTCTCGAAGTTCGGCCTTTACAAGAACAAATATTGCAACAACACCTACCAAAAACAAATTTTGCAACAACACCTAGCAAGAACAAATCTTGCAACCACAACTAGCAAGAACAAATCTTTCAACCTCAACTAGCAATAACAAATCTTGCAACATCTATCAAGTTTACAATGCAAATGTCTACACCTAGTTTCTAGCCTACAAGGCCAAATACAAGATCAAGATATTGAAGTTAACTTCCACGAGTCAACAAAGCCAGATGTTCAATCTTATGTAAAAGAAACACAATGCATCAATTACAATCAATGTCAAAATAAAAGTACAAGCAAGCTATATATGATTCAAAGATATAAATGGCATTGCTCAAGATGATTAAGAGAGAATATGATTTCAAAATAATTTTCTAAAGAGAACAACAATGTTTTTGAAAAAGATTTCACAATGAAATATAAGTTTTTCAAAGATCAAAACATATAAAAATATTAGTTCATGACTTTAAAAACACTTTTAGAACATGTAAACCTCAAGCTCTCAAAATGATTTTTCTCTCAAGAAAGATGAAGCCTTTGTGTTGGAAATTTTGAGAAGAATAATAGATGAAGTGAGTTGTTAAAATGATGAAGCAAGAGAGGGTTTTTATAGGCCAAAATATAGTTGCTGAGAGTTTGAAAAACTTGTTGCAATTTCAAATTCAAATTCAAAATAAAGTTTGAATGAAGCATTGAGTACAAGAGTAGCCATAGATGTCTTGTAATCATACTTACAAGTTGTCTTGAGGTAAAAGACTTTACCCACTCTATTGTAGCCTATTTAAGACTTTTATATCTTGTCTTAATCTTCATCAAGTGCCTAAAATTGTGTTGATAATGTTGAAAATTTGAGCATGACTTGACAACACAATATTTGGTGGAGACAATGCTTGCTGTCCAGCATTGGCAGAATGACCTTTGGTCACTCAAACGGTAATATCTCTCTGTAGAAGACTTCACAAATTATGAGATTAGTTGCATTTGAATCTAGACTTATGTAGCTTTCCAATGGTATCCCACATGCAATATGATATTGTCTGAGTAAAAACAATTAATTCCGTAAAGATCACTAAGAGCATCCACAATGGTTACACTCCAAAGAGTGTGATAGAGTAGACCCACAATTGCCACATCACCCATTATACTAAACTCTACAATTGTTACACTCTAATGAGTGTAATAGTTGGACCCACACCTATATTTTTTATTATTTAAAATTATTTTTATGCTTTAAAACTATTTATTCAATTGGGTTTGAGTAGCATATTTGACAAATGTCAAAATTAATCATATATTATGCACAGGGACGGATCAGAAGTTTTGTTTTGTGGGGGCAAACTATAAAAATAATCTTTTCATCAAACTATTACAACAAAAAATAAAAATCTTGTGGGGGGCAATAATTTAAATTTTATCAAATAATATAAGCAAATATAAAAGTTTTAATAGATAAATACAAGAATTATTGGTACATAATTTCATTTTGTGGGGGCAGCTGCCACCAATGCACACCATGTGCATCCGTCAATGATTATGCATGTAATATATATTACATGCATAATAAATTATTATCTTACACAATGAATATTATATTATAAATCACCAATTCCAAAGCTATTACACTCTCGTTACACTCCCATTGTGGATGCCTTAAAAAATTGTTGTGACAGATTTGATGTCTCTTTACTAAAAGATCATTATCTTTTACTTCACACAACAAACGTAAAAACTGTTTCGCATGTATATATTAGATATCCATATCTTTCTATATTGACTAACCAAACAGATTTTGAATCACTACAAGAAATTCATCATTTCTTGACGCATAAAAATCGTCATGAAAACGTGCTTTTTCGTCACAATAGACAATACATGACAAAATTTCATCGTCACAGCATGTGCTTGGTTTTTTGTATATGTGATGATTTTAACTTTCGTCACCAAAAATTTATTTTTATACGACGAACTTGTGACGCTTCTTTTGTCACTTTTAGCAAAAAATAGTTGTTACTTAAAAACATATTTTGTCATAAAAAGGTAACCGCTTAAATGACAAATTCTCAAGTCGTCACCAAAATTATAGTTATGGTGACGAGGACTAATATAGTACAAGAATCTGTAATAATTGTGACTGTTATAAATGTCACAAATTATTTAAATTTTTATCACATTAAGATTAATTTCGTCACAAAAAAAATAATTTGTGACAATATAATAATTGTCATTAAATAGATATTTATGGTGATATCAAATTGTATCGTTAAAAGTGACATATTGTCATTAAAAATATACTTTTGTTGACAAATATTATTGTAGTAGAGGATTGTCTTTTAGTAACACGATTATAATTTTCTTGGAATGTTATCAATTTTTATGACAAAGTAATTATATTCATATTTTGTTTAAATCCAAACGTCTTTAGTTTGATACTGTCATACTGAAGAAGTATCCTTACCTTGGCTGCACCAATATGAAATGATTGAACTATGTAAGTTAAAAGAGCCTAATGAAAATATGGAGGGAAGCATAGATACAAAAATTAAACTTAGAATTGAATATGAATATATGGAGAACATATTTAATTCAATATGCAGTAAAAATTAAACCTACTATAAAACTACACAAAACACAATGAAGCAGCATACTCAAATATCCTTCTACTACTTCCAATGAAATTTAAGCTTTCCATCTCCGACTACATCTCCATCCTGCAGAATCAACATAGATATTATACTATCATTCACTCAATTTTGATATCTCTAACAAACTATACTCTGAACCTCAAAATCCATTCAATAAATTAACATAACAACACTGGTTGTTCCAACTTTCATGACATAGCAAAAATTGATGTCAACCAACTTCCCTATGATAGCAAGGCTGGAAACAATAGCTGAGCTATAAGAAGACTAAATTATAGGGTTACCTAAGCTAAAAGAAACAAAACTAACTAAACAAACACAAACTCATAAAGTATTTGATATAAAAAATGATATCTTTATTTAATTTGCAATTCCAAAAATTGAAATCAAAGGAACCAAAAAGAAAAAGGCAGTTACTCAACTATGAGCTACGAGAAGACCAAAGCTACTAGCATCAACAACAATAACCACAAACTGAGTGTATGTGCGTAAATATGTGTGTGAGCAGTTGTGGTGGAGATTGTTTGGGTATCTAAAATATGGACTATTTGTAGTCAGTGTTCTTGCACATGCAAAAATGACATATGATCATTTTTTCTATTTATATATTTAGAACTACTATAATTATCGATTCATCATTGATGTGAGTGATATATTTCTAGGCAAGCCTTTAATCATAGTTCAACAAGAAGGAAGTCAATTACAGTCCCTCATTTCAACAACTGCCAAAGTAAACCATACATTACAAACACACAAAAATATGGACAATATAGACAAAATCCTAATAGAGTATATAATAAGAAGATCATCTCTACAAGAATGTAAATTAAAACAAGACAACAATCTTTGCACAGTCACAGTCCACAATATCAAATTGTTACTCTAAGTTTCAAATTTGGATTCTACTATTTGAAATCTTGAGTTTAAAGAACAAAACAAAAATTATCCAAATCCTACTGAAGCTAAGTGATAAAACATCAATGATTAAATATGAAAATAAAAATAAGAGCAATTCAAACATGTAATCAGAATGCTATTGTAATTAAAGTTCAAATATCAAACAAGCCATAATTTAGGAGCATGATGAATTTAAAGGAACAATCTTGAAGTAAGCAACTAAAATTTCCAGAAACTAGAATCAAAGCAGGGAAACAAACATACTAAGCAAAACTAAAGCTCGAGAAGAATAGTGGAAAATATGAAAAAGAGCAGAAATTTGAGAATTCAAAATCAAAATCATAAATTGCTACTGTAATTTTAAATCTCCAAAACACAAACACAGCTTGAAACTGAGATTAAACTAAAGAAATTAGAAACATAGAAAAATTAAATCTCTAACATTTGCCGGAGAAAACTAAGAAAGCAATCATACGTCAAATACTAATCACTGAAATAAATCAATACTAAAACAGAAACAAAACATAACTCTGAAACTATCTCCAATTCTCTTCTTTTAGTGCTGGCAAGACAATGTTATAGCTTCAGTCACAATTTTGAATTCGAAATCCCCTTTTTCTAAACTGAATTTGATTGTAATAATTTGAATCTCAATTCCCCAATTAATAATTGAGATCTAAGCAGAAAAAAGACTTCAAAACCTAATTGGAAGCCAAAGTTTTTAAGAAATTAAATAAATATTTATGTTGTGGAAGGGTATGACCTAATAGGCGTAGAAGAATAGTGTCGCCAATTTCAGTTTCCAGAGTATGACAAAAACGAAAGACAAGGAAAATAAGCTTAAACTTCGGTACTGGGCGGAGGCGAGCAAAAGCAGAGGCGGTGAGGAACACTCCTATGTTTCATCTTTAATAACGTGTCATCATTTCATTGATTTGACTTAAGATATGCCAAAATATAAATTGATTTAGATTTCTTTTCCTCTTCTAATAAACAACATATTAATAATTAGTAGAAATTGTTCAATCTTCATTAACAACTACAATGCCGGTAAAATATTTTAGAAGGAAATTGATCTAACAATTATTTGTAGAAGTAATAAACTGTTTTGTTTTCTCTCCAACTATTATTGTGACGTCCATATTACATGTGGTCACCAAAATATGAAAGCTACATTTAACAATATTAAAATATCATCACAAAATTATCAGAATATATGACGCAGACTAATTTGTTACTCTAGCTTACAGTTTTTTTTGACAAGAAAGAATCATCATAAAAATTATCATATAATATAACGCAACGAAATTGTCATCAATTAATATTATTTCATGACAATTTATATATTGTCACAAAATATTTACATAGATGACAATATAATAATTTATCACTATAATAATAGTAAAGAATCTATTATATCTCATGTTTCTTGATTATATGGTGACGATTAAGAATCATCATTAAAAAGATCATATATCATGACAATACAAATGTAGACAATTAACATTAATTTGTCAATATGATTATTTTTCTCTAATTTCTTGTTAACAGATTTTTTTGCAAATATATTGGTGACATTTATTTAAATATTCTAAAAAAATATAATAACTCATGATGATATCTAAATAATGTCACAATAATATAACAATATATGACAAAAATTAGTTTGTCACGATTCTTCTAAACTAAATTATGACAATTAAGAAGTGTCATAATAAATAGTATATACCGTGACGATAAAATTGTAATAATTAGTCTTTTCTTGTCGAGAAAAAAATTTCCCTCTAAAATTATGGTGCTAGTTTTTGCCTTCAAATTTATATGTGACGAGATTATTTTTATCGTCATTAGTTGCAGCAAAAAATGACAAATTTATATGCAAAAGGAGACATATATAAAATTTATCATTAAAAAATATAAATAATGACGATTCTTATTTTTCGTCATTATTAAACAGTTATCAGTGAAAAAATTTCACACATAACAAAAAAAAAATGTCATAAAAGATCAATTTTCTTGTAGTGAATATGAAATGATTTAGATATGAATTTTCAAAGTTGAACCTTGAAACAAGTATGCAGCTGGCAGATTCTCCCAATAGTTTATTTTGTAAAAACAAATTTTACAAACTTTTGTTTAAATCATTTGGATATGAAAATATGATTTGTATTTAAAGTTTTTCATGCATGCAAACATTTAATTAAAGTTTATTTCAAAAAATATGCAATGTTTTTTATCATCAAAACACATATAGTGTTATCAATTAACAAAAGTTCTTAAATGAATGAGAATGTTTATTCAATAA
>JAYMTA010006739.1:0-10148 GCA_036897625.1 Pelargonium cotyledonis
TGTTTAGGGTCACGGAGCCCTACGACGACATCCGCGTGGATGTATAGTGTCACGGAGACCTACGACGACATCCGCGTGGATGTATAGTGTCACGGAGACCTACGGCGACATCTGCGATGTATAGTGTCACGGAGACCTACGGCGACGTCCGCACAGATGAATGAAGTCACAGAGACATACGGCGACGTCCGCGCGATGCGAGGTCCACACTATCGGGTCCACACTATCGGGTCCACATTTACTATTCACAAATGCTATTCACGCACGCATGTTCGTGGTTACACATGTTGGGCCTGCGCGTACTATTCATGGTCACTATTCATAGACACTATTCACATCGGTTCATGCCGAGTCTGCACATATTGTTCACGAATACCATTCTTGCGCGTATGTCCATGGTCGCGCATATGAGACTCGCATGTATTATTCATAGGCACTATTCATGTCCGTTCATGCCGAGAGTATTGTGCTTGTCCAAATCAGGGAGAAGTGGCTACGTGTCACAATCTCACTTGTCAAGAGAGTTATGATTTTTATGGTAGCATCACATGTGATTAATGAGATACGAATTCTTGTAATAAAGCTCAAAATGTACATTTGCTTTAACTCACATATTCATAGGAGGTATTTGCAATTGTCCCTTAAATTTTCTTACTTCTTATCGAAATATGTACACTTTTTTTTATAAGCAAACGATACTTTTATTTATCCGAAGGCCAAATAAAACTTATGAAAGTACAAACTAGTGCACCAAATCTTAATCTAAGGAAGAGATAGAATCGGCCACCCAAGAAGCAAAAGCAAAATAAACGCTAAAAGAACTATATATACACGAAACCAAAGATAACATAATGCTTTGAATTTTTAGCAGCGTGTCTTCTACACGTGGAAATTGATGACAAAATATGAAACCATTCTGGGTTAACCAAATGAACCACAGGACAGCCGGGCAAGTTGCTTCCCACAATTTCCGGCACAATCAGAACCCGACAAGATCGAAGGCCAAGAGGCCAATAAGTTGAAACAAGAAATAAGCATCACAGATTGAACACCTCACCAATTAAACATAGCAAACCAAAACTGTAAAGAATTGAGCTACCAGAAACTTTTGAACTATCTTTTCATAATCTAATTAGTATTCATTGTGTTTGTTACAACAAATGTGCATGAGCCATTCGGTTCCAAATACACCACAGGATTGCGATGAGAAGAGATAGAGCCTGTGAGATAATCGATTGAATGTTGAAATCCTTTCAAATACACCACAAGATTACGATGAGAAGAGGACCAGATGAAGTTGAGGACTTGCGAGAAAAGGCCTCAAGGCAGTCAGTCCACCTCTATATACAAGTATATCGTTGTATTGCTCACAAATACATATATATCATCGTTAATTTTACACATCAATCACCAACTTTAAACTTTTCACCCGAACCAGATTACCATATCTAGTCGAGTACCTTTAACTTATTACGAGGATACTATGAGCCACTATATATCTTTTTAACCACACTTACACTCGTCAAATAAACTATGCAAGAATCAGGGGAAAACAAGAAATGTAATACAAAATCAAATTAATCAATAGATAAGTTTGTAGAATGAAGCTGCACATGAATGCCCCTTGAACAAAAGGATTTCTGATTACCACAATTGCATATCTCTGTCAGCAAAATCAAGCAAGTTTCTCAAATATGAACAAGCATAAAACAGATGGAACTGCTATTGTGATTCAACAATGAAAAAATCTTATCAATCATGTAACTTGCAAATATAGGAGACTTTACCCGAGTCGAGCAACAACAGGACAAAATGGAAGCATCATTTACATGCATCAATCATGCTACTCCGCATTTACACACTTTCTATTCTACATATACTGTGTAACATGATGATCTGAACTTTATATAGGTTTCCTGATTTCCCTACAGATGTAGAATGTGTGTAAATGAAGTAATTAAACAGACCTGAAGCTGTGTTACTTACAGATTACCAAATGTGTTGTAAATTAAATCACACACCAATGACGATTCCAATATGTCAGTAAGTAATGCAAAGCATACTTTCATTCAGCAATGACAAAACCTTATATCACACCTAAGAATTTGCTCATTAGTGTAACTTACAAATGACATAAGACATCAAGAAGACACAGGAAGACAATGTCAAGCAAAATGAAAACCTTGTTTTTGTTTTTTGGCCATCAATTTGAAATCAAATAATAAACTTGTTTCTATGTTGAGAATATTACAGCAGAAATCCAATAACATCAAATATTCTATAACATTCTACTGAAAAGGAACTGATAAATGGAAACCCATTTTTTCTGATCAGCAATACACTTGCTTGCTGAAGAAGTCATGGCAGGTTCTAATCAAATTTTGTTAGAAACGAGATGCACTCCTGGAGAAGTACTTATCTTTTAAACAAATTTTAAAGTTGGGGAACATTTTCTTCGTACCTGGTCACATACCTGTCCAAGAAATAGTTTTCTCTGGTTGTTAATATAAAACATAGCCGAAAATCAGTCCCTTCAACTGCAAAACATGGATAGCAGAACACTTAGAACCGAGCGATTAGTTGTGATGCCCAATCCCATCCTATTTTGTTTACCAGAAAATCAAATATTTCCATTATCTTCCTATCCGAAGAATTGATAATTAACGGAAACTTTCTGAATGCTTGAATTGTGTCATCCTTGGACCAACCCCAATTGCCAAAAAACAATCATATTTGGACTCCCATTTGGATTCTGTCATAGTGCAAAGCACATAGATTGCTAGCACAAATGGATCCTTGGAAAGATCAAATTCCAATTGCCTCGTGTCCTCAACAAGCCGTAACAAATCTACAATGTTTAAGAGCAAGAACTTGTGGAAAATTAGTGAACAAAAAAGAGAGTTTGGACTGCGGCACTCCAAGTTGTCTCAGTAATGTTGTATAAGGAGAAAAGGTATCCAGTACATTTAATGAAAATAAAATGCCACAGCGTTTGAAATATGCTATGTCCTGCTTGGAATTAAAGATTTTTTGATATAAGACGAGACAATAGACCTGTATGAAAGTCAGTACTTCTCAACCTTAGCAGGGCGTCACCTGTTAGTTGATAGTTTCAACTTAAACCCATAAAACCCGTAAATCTCACCTCGTACTATCAACAAACTTAAATCTGAGACCTCAAAGAAAATCCAAACCGCGTCTACCGCTAGATGCAACATGACTTGGTGAGAAGAATGAAAGTTGAGTTTGTTCTTTGTAGGGTCTTACCTCGTAAACTCATGTGCATGTGGCCTATATATCCCCACATGAGTTTACGAGGTAAGACACCACAAAGGAGCGTCCTTTTAGTCGCTCATCGCTCAATAATGAAAGAGGCTGATCCAATTTGTTGTTGCGAAAAGAGAAGTTTCCATTGCAGCCTGAACGAAAACAGAAGCGTATATTAAGCATAACCCCATTTGCAATTGCTACGAGTAATTAAGGGTTTGTGTTGAAACCAAAAGAAGCAGAGAGAGAAACGTACCGTTGCCTTGAAATTGTGACGTTAAGTCCATGTCTGGAATTGGATATAGCAAGCAACAGAGTAAGGAGAGTGATGATCTATATTACAGTGTGTATTTATATGATAGTTTCCCAACACAAACCCTAATGTTAGGTCCAGCCCACATCAATTGCTATTACAGTATGAGGCCCAATCCATGCCCTTTGTGTTGGATTATTTATTAATTATTGTGTGGATTATTTATTAATACATACAATTAATTGATTTATGTTTTGTGATATATCAAATTACGTTATGAAATTGGTCTGTATCTATATGTACGTGAATAAATTGTGATAGGTAAAATTTATTCACTTAGGACCCAACTTTTAACTCATTGTGTTGTCAACAAATTTCCTATCACGAGTCTGACAAAATGAGAGAGATATCACGATACTATTAATGAGTCTATATCCCATTAATTTGTTATTCCTTCTAAGCCTCAAGCAATTAAGACATATCACTTTAATAATAATAATAATAATAATATAAAAGAATGGCAAACCGCCTAAGCTACCGACCTTGGATGGCTTATAAGGACTTGTAGCCCTCAATTTGATAAATGAACAAACACATCTCTCTCTCTCATGTTTTACTGGGAATACAAGTTGAAGTTAATTGTGAAACACAAAGATTTGGCTTTTATGGATCACGGAGGTAAGTTTCTTAGTTCTGTTTCTTATTATTGATTCTTAACAAATCAATTAGAATGTTTAGATTCAAAACTGATATTCATCAATTGGTATCAGAGCCTGGCTAGTTTTTCATGGAAGTTTCATTCAAACAATTGAATGTTTTATGTTTGCTTTCATGAACTAGTTTATGTATCAGTTTTGATATTTAGGTTAAAATTAATTTGGGGATCCAGAGCAATTTTCTGTCCATTTTATATATATGAAGCTTGTTGAGTTTCTTTAACTATTCTACATATATGTTTTTCATGCATATTTGATGCTATGTTTTCTGGAAGATATTCCAATTAATTGTGTTTTCTGATATTTGCTGTAATTGTTGGTTACTGTTGCGTTTTATGGCTAATATTAGGTATAAGAAAATTAGATTGGATTATTTCTGAACTTAGAAATGAATAGATAATAGATACAGGTCTGCAGTTTTTTATTTGTTCTTCTAGCTATACTGTTTTGGGTTTTTGGGCTGATTTGGGTTTCTGGGATTTCTTACCTAGAATGAATGCTAAAAATAAGATAGATTAAAATGTTGAACCTGGGATTTGAACCTCAGACTCAAACCTTCTTCCAAAATACAAAATTATTTATGTAGGCCAAATGAGCTATGCTTTTTTTATATTTAGTATACCAGATTGTTTATATATTAATTTGTCTTGTGCAATTTTTATACAAAATGTTTTCTTTAGAATCTCCGTCTAAAGTTTTGATAATAATGTTGCATATTGTTTAAATATATGCTTTATAATGCGTGGATGAATATTGTGTGACTAAATTGTGTTGACATTGACATACCCAATCGTTGTGACGTTGTTAATACAATTTTAATGGTTAAATCACATTTTCACTTCTTGACATTTATTATAAAATTTACATTAATGTTTTAGTACTTGCTTTTACCCTATCGGTAAGGAAGTACTAGATACATTTTGTATAGGTTCCAGTAATAGTAAATTCATGTTCTTAGCTAGAGTAAGCAATACATGTCTCTTGTTTAGTTTGTTGTCATTCGGGACCCTTAGGCGGGATTACAATGAATATTGAAGTTGAAATTGTACGAATTGAGATTTGTAGTGGAAACATTAGTTTTCAATTATGTAGAACTTGCATAATTGATGTTTCCGAATTTTTTGCTCAGTTTTTGTACCACAACAATTGTCAACAATCAAGACTCTGAATGGAACCAAATATGAGGATTGGAAAGAGTTTTTGGACATGCACTTGATTATAAATGAGAAAGATCTAGCTATGATGGAATCGAAGCTGCAGGATTTGACTAATCAGTCCACGACTGCTAAGAGGGTATACCATAAATAGTGGTATGACTCTAACAGGATTTGTCTCAATGTTATGAAGTATACTATAGAGAAAAACATTCGGCAAAGCATTCCCGAGAAGAATATTGCAGTAGAATTTCTTGCAGCAGTGGGAGATAAGTTTAAGAAATTCGAGAAGAGTCAAATCGGCTACTATCTCTCGTTACTGAAGTCTAGCCGCTATGATGAAGTTTCTGGGGTAGGGAACATTTGCTGAAACTGGTAAACTATTGCAACAAACTTACAAGATTGGGCGTCTCACTTAATGATAGTTATCTGGTGTGCAAATGTCTCGACTCACTCCCTTCTGAATTTCATGTGATGAGGAGCTCCTATAACTCCCAATAGAGTGTTTGGTATGTTGATGAGATGATTTCTATAGTGACGCAAGAGGAAGAGTCCATGAAGAAAAGAGGCTCGTTTATGTCTGAAGAAAAGAGGCTCGTTTATGTCTGAAGAAAATATTACTAAACTTTCTAGTTCCAATACTAATGTGCATGACCGTAAGGGCAAGGGGCCTATGTTTGCACCTAAGTTTCATAAGCCATTTGCCCAATGGATCAAGAAGAAAAAGGAGAATAAGTTGCATTTGGGTCCCAAAATCAAGACCTCTTTCAAAGGAGAATGTTTTTACTTAAGAGCAGTGGCCACAAAATTTCTAATTGCATGAAGTTGAAGAAGAAGCAAGCAAAAGAAGGTAGTTCTTTTACGTTTTCATCTTCTGATACTTTGGTTCTGGTATGTTTTGAATCCAACAACTTTGAAATTCCCCCTGAATCTTAGTGGTTGGATTCTGGTGCCACTGTACATGTGACAAATACTTTATAAGGACTCAGAGGAAGGAGGATGCCAAGTGAGAAGAGAAAATGGTCCTGGGACTGGAAGGAAACAAGGTGGTAGTCGTATATATGGGACATGTAGTTTTGCGTCTTCGTTCAGGACATTTTTTGAACTTGTATAATGTAGTGTATGTTCCTACTGCTAGGAGAAACTTTATCTCAAGTTCTCTTTTGGATGATGTTGGGTACTCTTTTTGGCAAAGTAAAGGAAAGGTTGACATATATTATGACTCTACCGTTGTTGGTTCTGCTTTATTGTTGAATGGTTTGTACAAACTTGATGCTTGTCTGGATGAAGATGAAGCTTCCAATCCTGTAGCCATTAATAATGTAGTTGGACACAAACGTCAAAGAGTTAGTGAGAACTCTTCTATGTTATGGCATAGAAGATTGGGTCATATTTCTAGAGAAAGACTGGAAAGGATGGTCAGACAAGGTGTTTTATCTGAACTGGATTTCTCTGATTTTGATGCTTCTATTGATTGCATTAAAGGAAAACTAACTGCTAAATCCAGAATCAGAGGGTCTAATAGATCTAATAATATTCTAGATCTTATTCATACAGACATGTGGCCCAATCACACCTGTTGCTATGGGAGGATTCAGATATTATATCACCTTCATTGATGATCATTCCAGGTATGGTTGGATTGAATTATTGCATGAGAAATCTGAATCTCTTGATGCTTTTAAAGCATTCAAGACAACAATTGAGTTAAAGACTGCTAAGAGGATTAAATGTGTCAAATCTGATAGGGGTGGTGAGTATTATGGAAGATATACGTACTGAGATTGGCAGGAATCTTAGCCCTTTTGCTCAATACTTACAAGAATGTGGTATTGAGACTCAATATACGATGTCAGGTACCCCTCAACAAAATGGAGTTGTAGAAAGAAGGAATCGAACACTGATGGACATGGTTAGAACTATAATCAGTCATTCTTCTTTGCCTGAATTTTTATGGGGTGATGCTTTAAAAACTGTTGCGTATCTATTGAATGAAGTTCCCAGTAAATCAGTATATAAAACTCCTTTTGACGTATTCACTAGAAGAGAACCTAGTTTATAACACATTCGTGTATAGGGATGCAAGGCGGAGGTGAGACCCTATAACCCGCAAATTAGAAAGTTTGATGCAAGGACAGTGAGTGGATTCTTTATCGGATATTGTTCTGGATCTAGAGGCAGTAGATTTTATTGTCCTACTCACACTACCAGGGTCATTGAATCTGATCGAGTAATTTATTTTGAGGATGACTTGGATAGTGGGAGTTCCGTTCCAAGACTTATTGATCTTCATGAGGAGCATATTGTCATTCTTGAGCCAACTTTGACATATCCCTCTATGTTAGATCTTACTGATAAAGATTAGATGATTGCACATGAACCACTTGAGGATGTTGTGAATCCTCCGGTAAATGTGGAACCACCAGTTGAATTGAGAAGATCTCAAAGAGTCTGCAAGCCTGCAATTTCGAGTGACTACATTATTTATTTGCAAGAATTTGAATCTGATAGTGTTGATGACTTGGAACCGCTAACCTTTTCTCAAGCTGCGTCTAATTCTCATTCTTCTGAATGGTGGGAGGCTATGAAAGATCAGATAGCATCAATGCATCATAACCAAGTATATATAGGAACTAGTTGAATTACCAATGGTTTCAAGCCTGTTGGTTGTAAATGGGTATTTAAGACCAAGAGGACTTCTACTGGTGGTATCGAGAGGTATAAAGAAAGACTTGTGGCTAAAGGATATAAGTAGAGAAAAGGAATTGATTATACAAAGACATTCTCACCAGTATCCACTAAAGACGTTTTCAGAATTGTCATGGCCCTTGTTGCACAATTCGATCTCGAACTTCACCAAATGGATGTCAGGAATGCCTTCCTGAATGGAAGCTTGTATGAAGAAGTTTACATGACTCAACCTGATGATTTTGTAGAACCGGGAAAAGAGCATCTGGTGTGTAAATTAAAGAGATGCATATATGGGTTGAAGTAGGCTTCAAGGCAATGGTATCTGAAGTTTGATGAAGTGATTTCATCTTTGGGGTTCGTAAAGAATGCTTTAGATCAGTGCATTTACCAGAAATTTGTTGAGAATGCATTTGTAATTATGGTACTTTATGTTGATGACATACTCTTGGCTAGCAATTCAGTGTCTTTACTGATAGAAACCAAGACGTTATTGTCAAAACACTTTGATATGGAAGACTTTGGTGATGCTTCTTTTGTTCTTGGGATTCAAGTTCACCGAGATAGGTCACGTGGCATTCTTGGTTTATCTCAAACAGCTTATATTGTTAGAGTCTTGAAGAAATTTAACATAGACCATTGCAATCCATGTTTAGCACCTGTTTAGAAAGGTGATTGATTGTTAAAAGCTCAATGTCCTAAGAATGATGCTAAAAGGACTCAGATGGGATATATTCCTTATGCTTCCGCAGTTGGCAGCCTTATGTATGCTCAAGTTTGCACTCGACCAGATTTTGCTTTTTGCAGTCAATGTTCTTGGTAGATACTTGAGCGATTCTGGTTTGGATCATTGGAGAGCTGCAAAGAAAGTTATGAGGTATCTTAAGGGTACAAGAGATTACATGCTAACATATAAAAAATCTAATGTTTCGGAGCTTGTTGGATATTCAGATTCAAATTATGCATTTTGTGTGGATGATCCAAAATCCACTTATGGATATGTTTTTATGATGTGCGGAGGAGCTGTTTCGTGGAAAAGTGTCAAACAAACACTCACAACTACCTCAACCTTGGAGGCAGAATATATCACATGTTACGAAGCCACTTGTCAGGCTATATGATTGAGGAAACTAATATCTGACATGCATCTTGTGGATACTATATCACGTCCTCTAACTATTTATTGTGATAATTCATCTAATGTTTGTTATTCTCAAAATAACAAGAGCTCTGGTCGTTCTAAACACTTTGATGTTAAGCCCTTGTTTGTAAAAGAAAAGATAGCAGAATTTTGTCTCGTTTGATTAACATTTCTGGTGAACATATGCTCGTAGATCCACTGACCAAAGGTTTACCCATTGGAGTTTTCCAAAATCATGTAACTCATATGGGTGTTGTTCAATCTTTTCATGTAACCTCATTTTAGTAAGAGTCTGAGTTTCGTCTTTTGTAGTATTATTGTACTATATAATTCAGACAATGAAAAGTTTGCTTTCAACACCACTTCTATCCCTATCGGATTATGTGTTCTTGTAGTTTCATATATGAATTTGTTGTGATTTGGTACATATATCATTTTGTGATTCAATTTTTTTATTGATTATTGTGCTAATTTATGATCAATGCTATCCAAGTGGGAGATTGTTGGATTATTTATTAATTATTGTGTGTGATTCTACCAAAAAAATTATAAGTACTTCGGCCAGTCACAAGTCGACACGTGGCACCCGAGCGCCACGTCATCCGAAGCCTCGAGTCCACGTTCACAAAGTCATAAGGCGTTGAAGCCCCAAGAAGCGACTATCATCCCGGTGGCAAGGGTCAATTTCGCCTGACGATCCTCAGAGTCGTTGCACCCCTTAGCCATCCGGGAAGCTAACCTCAAGATCCCGACGACCCCGCAGATGTCCACGAACTCCCGGAGCCCGAGCGAACCCCGAATTCCTCTCGAAAGTCCTCAAAGATATCAACGAAGTCCCAAGAGACGTACGCCTTGCCCGGAAGACATCACGTCCATACGAGGACATGAGGAGGGCTTGCTCCTCTCCTTGTCCGTACGAGACATGAGGA
>JAYMTA010006740.1:0-10148 GCA_036897625.1 Pelargonium cotyledonis
GCCCGAGCCCGGATCTAACCCATGGGGGCTCCATTGACGAATGATAACCTTTGGCAGCCACCAGTGCCGACCTATATGCCTTCTCTGTCCCATCCGGAAGGGCACCCTTGCACTTCTCGCAATCCTTCTCTCTGTGTCCTAGTATCCTATAGTGGAAACAGAAGTTTGGGACACGTTCATACTGGAAGGTGATGATTCGAGAGCTCAGCTCATCGAAGATCAGTTTGGCTTTCCTACGAAATAGTAGCCGAACATCAAAACAGACACGTATGCGAGCATATGATCCCCACCCGCCTTTAAATTTCATCGGATTTGCCTCTAGAAACTAACTCACACAATTCCCAATCTCTGTACACAACCTTTCGGACGTATACCCCAGCGGTATACCTCGGATCTGGATCCATATGTCGATTTTGTTGATCTCCACCTGGTAGGGGTCGTCCCCCACACGGAGCCGTTCCAAGAGCAGGACCCAGCCACTGTAAGTCTAAGGACCCTGGCTTTTTACCTTGTCAGCCTCTTCCTTATCATAAAACTTAAAGGAGTAGCGCGCATGAGTCGAGGGACCGGATGAGGGATCAAAGAGTTCCTTCAACGTAATCCTATTTTTGGCAGTCATGTCCAGGCGAGGACTTGCTTCATATTGGCTAAGTTGATCGGCGCCTCTAAGAGGAAACGACCAGCGAAACCCACGATCCCCGCCATATCCTTCGATACAGAAGCCTCGTTGGCATCAAAGCTAAACACCAGATCATCATCAATGGCTAAGGTCTCTACACCACGAACCATTTCGGCCACCGGATCCACCCCCTAGCAATCTTTTTTGTCACATATCACTCTAGCGTCAGCCCTAGCAAACCCTTGATCCACAGTCATCAACGCCATAGAAAAATGAAAATCGCTACACCCTGAACTACTAGGAGCCCACACCGAACTCACAAGCAAATGATGATTGTTATGTACTGCATAAGTCAACCGCCCGTGCCTACTTATAGCCACCATTAACCCAAACTCCACTGGAAAATCTAATAGCCTCGGGAAAAATCCTAAAATCATCTGATGTTCCTGTTTTGACTGGGGTCAGCGCAAACACACTTGAGTGATGATGTGTTGAGTCTTATTGTCCACGTGTATCAAGGTAACCTAAAATAATCTAAGTTTTAGTTCGGTCGGTCGTCCACGTAGCTAGGTCGTCTTGGTTCTTGTCACTTGCGAGGACCAAACACAAAAGAACGATGACTCGGGGTTGTGATCCGGGACATCACCTCTGGCGTGGGAGTAAATCCGCAAAGATCATAAGGCAAGCTAGAAAGCTTTTTAGAGAGAAAAAGTAAATTTAGAGAATAAAGATCCTCATATCTTTGTGAGATGGAGTATTTATACTAAGAACCCTTTGGGCGCCACATGTTGTCGTGTGATTGATTGAGAATGTGGTGGACTCTGCTAGGGAGGCTTTGAGCCTTGGTTGACTTTAGTTGACTGACTTGCCAATCAGTGTGTTGCGCGCTGGTTGGGCGAGGCCGGTCTATCGACGAGGCCAGCCGGACGACTCAAACAGATCCATGGACAAAGTCGGACGAACAAGTTGGGTAGATTCGTGGATGAGATTGGACGGACGATAGACGTCCACGGATCCGCGAATGACTTCTGAGGGACGCTTGCGGGTGAACAATGGAAGTCCGCAGACGTTGCATGGATGGAGCTGGACAAGCGAGACCATGCATCCATGGGCGAGCGTGGGATGGATCACGGATGGACGAGGCTTCCGCAAATGGCCCTAGATGTTCACGGACGTTGCATGGACGGAGTCGGACGAGCGTGGGATGGCTCGCAGATGGACGATGGATGTCCGCGGATGTTGCACAGACGGAGCCGGACCAGTGAGGCCATCCACAAACGAGCATGGGACGGCTCGCGGACGGACGACGAATGTCTGCGTATGGGGCCAGACGGGCGCAAACGAACGATGGATGTCCGCGGATGGTGTCAGACGTGTGCGGACGAACGACGGATGTCTGCGTATGGGGACAAACGTGTGTGGACAGACAACGGATGTCCGCGGATGACCACTGATAGGACTCGAACAAGTCCGGATGGGACGGGACGGACAATGAATGTCCATGGATGGGGTCGGACGTTTGCGAATGAGTGCGGATGGGACGGGACATTTTGGGACTCGGACTAGTCCAGATGGGGCAGGACATCCGCCGAAATACTTATAATTTTTTGGGTACAAACACGTACTAAATCAAAATTTTCTTTTTTTTTTGTTTAATTATCAATTTTTTCAACATGTGGCATGACTTTGTAATTAAATTTGGGGAATACGGTAACCCTTGGCACCACTTTTAATGACACCACCCCCCTTGGCGCCACTTGAAGTGGCATCAAGGGTCTTGGTGCCACTTGAAGTGGCATCAAGGGTCTTGGTGCCACTTCATGTGTCGCTAAGCCATTTAAAATAAATAAATAAAACAATCAAGGGGCTATAATGCTAATTCTTTCAAAGCTTGGGCCATTTTCATTATTTTATGGTCAATTTAGGCCAAAAGGCCAAAAAAACCCACATAGCCCCCTACATCTTGACATTTTGAGTATATATACACCCTCAAGTCATGAAAGATTCAAGTGTGAAACTCCGTATCACGACTCCTGTAACATCTTGGTTCCTAATACATTACACATTTAAGTTTTCTTTTGATTATCGGCTTAATGTAATGCATTTGTGGTTCCATCCAGGAACATAATAAAGTAAAATACCGTACATGAATAAAAGATAATAGATTCAAGTGGTCACCATCAAAACCAAGGACCAAGAGGTGTTAGATCTCCTTGGACACATTTGGAGATTTTCCGAGCACTCTTCCTTGCAAGGGAGACTAGACGACAATGTTAGTGTTTCCCTTAATGAGAGGGATGAGACTCTTGGTGGGGACCAATATAGCCACTCTTGTCTCTTTGGTTGTCAAGAAAAAGTTGGCACCTCGCCAACTTCACTCTCTCCCATCATGCTTGAGCTTTCAAACTTTTTTTTCTACATCTACGAAATAAGGCCCCAAAAAAAATGTGAAACAAGGATATTCCATACGAGGCGACGACTCCACCGTGACACCCACAATGCATTTGAAGGCCCGATGGATCCAAAGATCTCCCGCAAGAGAAATGAATCATTTGAGACATCATCTAATGTCTAAGCTTACCTCCTTGAATGCAAATCCCTTTAGATACGGAGCTAATAAGAATAGATGAGTTTAAGAAATGAAGTGTAGGGCATGTCCAAAGCCCCACCCTAGTTGCCACTGATAACCCGTTGTGTTAAGCATTGCAAGATGGATATAGTGAAATTTTTCTCGGCTTTTACCCAGGATGTGCTCTTGTAGGAACTGATAACGTTTTTCAAAAACTTATTTCTATCGGTGTGAAGTGAGTTGCTTGTTTTTCGACCTACTCAAAATATTGATTTAATATGGTACACACTAACTTTCAATAGTAGCACCTGAGTCTCAAAAAAAAAAAAAAAAAGTGGTTTTAGAATTTAAAGTGTGCCCCCTAACCCTAACATGCAAAATAATATGCAAAAGAAACAAAGTTGCGTCCCTTCTACGCTTCTCTCTCTCTGCTTGCTTCTCACTACACCGCCATCAAGGGCCACCGTTACTCCGGCGAACTCCGTCACTGAGTGACGGTGGCCCAAACCTTTGTAGTTCGGTTGGTTTTTCGTGTATTTTCTCTCACAGTAGCTACTTTACTCTTTTGTTTTCCAAGTTCTTGATCCCTCTCCGTTTTTGGCTGGTTCGGCTATAAAGTTTTTGAAGATTTGGTCATCGTCTGTGCTAAATCTGAAAATTGTGGTTTCAATTGGGGGAACATCATTCTTCCATGCGTGGTTATTCGATCTCTCAGACAAGCTGGGGTGTGAGATTTTCAAGATCTGATTTTTCTTCTACCGGATATCGGTGGTTGCTCATTAGATCCAGTGGACGCCTCTTCTATCACCGCGTGAATCATCGTTGTCGGTGCCGGTCAAGCTCTCTTCATCAGGTGAACCCCTTATGTGTTTATCTGCACTTGTTACAGTTCTCAATTCTCCATGGATATTTTAACAATTATGACAAAAGAAATTCAAGAGAAACTTCAATCCTCGGCGGATTCGATTCCTTCTAATGAAAAAGAATATGTTTTTATGCAACTTATGCTCTTTGAGGAGTTAGAAAGTGAATTCAATCGAATTTCTGTTGAGAAAGAGAACCAACGATTACAATATGCTAAGATGAAGGAAAAATTAGATGAGTTTAAAAAGTCAAGTACTAGTTTAAATGCTCAGATTGCTGATCTTAGGGAGAGCAAATCTCTAGCGGAAACTCGCATTTCGGAGCTTGAACAAATTTTGCAGGCTCAACAGACCAACATGGATAGGTTGAAAAGCGAGGTTAAGATACTCGGTAAGAAGCCAATTTCAGATTTCTCTTACTCGATGAGCTCATCCAAAATTCAATCGGCAGATCGTTTGGGTTTTCTCTTGCACATTAACAGTGAACAATCAGTTTGGATTCAATTTAAAAAGGAAAAGCAGATTTTGCAGTGTTCTGTCTGTGGAGATCGTAATCATGTGTTGTCAAAATGTCAGAATATCAAGTCCAACACGAGCCTCCCGGCCTCAAATCAAATTTATTATCAAAAAGGTCGTGTTTAGGATGTTCAAGCTAAAGCTCGATCAAGGGAGTCAAATGTGCAATTGACAAGTTCGAATTCCGATAGTTCTCACTCTGCTCTGGCCCCAAGCTCAATTTCTCATAATAGGCAACATCGAGAGTGACAAAAGGAATTTTGATATGCTTCCTTCGTGTTCTGAACGTCATGTTTTGAGCCAACCTGTCATGGAGTTCAAGGCCGTGGACAAATTGGCCAGACGACCTCAATATAGCCGGACAGAATCATTATAGTCTTCTAGTTCTCATCACTCAACTACAGATATAAATTTCAAGCACCATCACAACTTCATCCAAACGGAATGTTAAGAAAACTCGTAAGGAGACTGAGATAAAAAATCAGGAATCCGTTCAGAGCGTTGGAGTAGGACACAAACACAAGAGCAGCGGCTGAATTGCAGACTTACGTTTGCCTAAATGTGCACGATTCGGTCACCTTTTTAGTAATTATTCACATGTTTTAGAAAAGGAGCTCTTGTAGTCTTCCATGCTCGGTAAGTTTTACTAGTTTTTGTTGCTATGTTTCTTTAGTTTGTTGTTGTTGATGTACGTTTGTTGCTGTTCTGTTTGATGTTGTACTATTTGCTATATATATAAAGCTTTCTTATTACTCAAAAAATAAAAATAAAAAAACATGCAAAATAATGATTGTGTTGCCTACTTGTAACACCACTTTAATCTTGCTACTTTTCATAACCATAGGAATCCAAGTTCAAGCTGTATAAAATTATGCCAAAGAGTCCAAAGCTCAATTGGAATTCCACTTCTCCCTGGCAGCCATAAACAGAACATAAACATAATACAAAATCTTATTTCCAGCAATGAAAGTACTGTTTTTGTACATGTAATATTCCTGTAAATTCACCAGTAAAATGTAGCATGAACTGTCCACAACGGAGTTTCCAACCGGAAACAGTATATGATAAGGTTCATGCTTCATGAACACAAAGGTAGCTAAGCTATCTGACCCCTCATGCTAAGACTTGCATTAATTCTAACGACTTTTACTTTACAAATACAAGGAAATCAATACTTGAAACATAAAGTTCACTCAGCCAGAAAATCCTGAAAATAACATTTGCAACGACCAAATTGGAATATAATTCAGCTCATAGATCATGGGTGGACCGCGAATTACCTGAAAAGGAATGAGCACCAGATCCATGATTTGAGTCGTTTGAAGTAAACAAGTTCGGGTATGAGAAGTCATCATCCATGGAAGGCAGCCTTTGAGGTTGGTGATGAGCATTCTCATGTTCAAAAGCATGATCAGACCGGGAAATATCAGGAATAGAATGAGCACCAGACCCAGGATTTGAGTTCTCCGAAGTAAACAAGTTTGGGTGGGAGAAGTATGTGTCATCATCCATGGAAGGAAGTCTTTGAGGTTGGTAAAAAACTTCTTGCTCATGTCCAAAAATATGATCACCAGCGGCAGAGGAATCAAATGCCACTTCAACTGATTCATGTGATGGATGATTAAAACCCTCCGATCCGGGCTTTAGTTCACAATCTTGATTGAGGCCTGGAGAATGTAGATCACCATCTGAACTGTCCATTGAGTGTTGATGACTGACATATGGCTTCTCCATGGTAGCTGACTGATTAGGATTATCTGCAGAAAATGGGTTTTCGCAGTTACTATCTGGCACTTGATCATCCTTTCTCTTAGTCAGCTCAGCTATTCTGAGCTGAGCCAGACTAGCAGCAGAGCGAGCAGCTGCAGCTGCACGTTCAGCACTTTCTGCTGCAGCTTGGGCTGCTGCCAACACATCTTGTAAATCCACATTGACGACGTCACTTTTCACTCTTGGAAGAGTTGGAGGTGGACTCTTTTGACTTGCAGAAAACGATACAGAAGATAGCGATGGGGCAGTAGCAAATGGTAGAAATTGTTTATTTCCCATGGCAGGAGCTGAAACAGTTTCATCCTTGTTAGCAACTGATATTTCTTGCATCACTTGCTCATGCTCCACACAGGGCTTTTGTGATGGAATTTCATTTGCTCCTAAATGTTGTGATGGTTCACGATCAATCCCTGGATTTAGAGCAGATGGTGGAGGGTGGACAATTTCTGGTGCCGAGGCAACAGTCGCACTAGGCCGTAATGAAACATTGGGGACTTCAGGAAATTCCAGCGGATCAAAATCTGCTTCATAATCTGGTTCTTCATGGTGAGCTTGAGCAGGAGAGTACAGTGTTTCATCATACTTCTCTTTCGGAAGGGGCACTTTAGATCCACTGACAAACTGTGTTGGCCCGTCCTGGCAAAGAGGAGATATGCATGAGGCAGGAAGGAGGTACATAAGCAAGGCAGTGGAATTTTCACTCACCAGTAAATCTTCATGGGGTTTGAAAAGTTCGGTTTCAGAGGCAGCTGGATCCCAATCTATCTCATGCTCTTCAGCAATTTCTTTCAGAAGCTTTAGTTTTGTTTCCGCAGAAGGAGCTCGAACTGACAGAAGTTCAATTAACTGCGATCGTATTTCACAAGCAGAATATCATAAGAAAACAGTATAATGATGCATAAGAGCAATTATCCTAAATATTAAGCCAAACTATAGAACCAAAATTCATCAGACCTGGCGATTGACACCACAATCCGGCATCAGCTCAGTAGCAGCGGCTACAAATTCCCTCCCATATTTTGAAACAAATAGCATTTGAACCTGCTGCAACTCTGGTAAGTCAGCACATCTTGGCGCAGCAAAGCATACACTAGATATTGCTTCTTTCAAATCCAGTGGACATTCCCTGTAGTACAAGGCTCAGATTTTAGATATTAAACTACAGAAATTGCAAAAATGAAATGTTAAAGCCAGAAATAAATAGAATGGAGACAAAAATGCAGCCACATGATGACATATAAGACATGAACTCATAACTTGTGGGAACAGAAAAAAAACTTGACTGTGATAAATACACAGTAAACCTTAAATGTCAAGTTTGGATCTTGAAAAAGTTGAAGATAGTAAGAGGAAATAAGTTCTCATGAAGGTATTCTCTTTGTAAAATATTTTTAAGTCAATTTTATAGCTGCCCTAATATCCAAAGGGAAGAGTAATTGTTTAACAAACAAAACTAAAAAGCCAAAAGGATAAAGAAAAAAAATAGCATAACTTAGTACCCTAATTAATGGTGCCTTTGAGGAAAAGTGAAATGATAAATGAAAAGATAGCCTCATTTATGTTAGAGGATAACAAAGATAATGAAAGTGGTAGTTTTATGTACCTTATATTTCTAAACCCAAAGGATGGAGAGATGGAAGGAGTTAATTATAGTAGAATAATGTGGATTGGTTGACAGGGAGGAGTGCTTTACGAATTTTTATGATAAAAGAAATTCTCTAAAGTTGAAGAATAGATTACTGGAGAGCTAAGCTGCATGAAATAGAACTCATTGTGTCACACGGAACTAGTTGAGAGTAAATGCTTGAGTGATTGTGTGGTAATATTAGGAAGGATAAGGATACAAATGAAACTATTTGAAAAAAGTTAGAGTCGCCCAACTTTAGGATAAGATGAGGGACACATATCTAAGGTGGTTTGGCCATATGCAATTTAGGGAGAATAATGATCTCGTGAGCTAGGGTGAGAGAGTTTAATTAGGTTGCGTTTGGATTCTTGTATTTGATTTGAAATGTGTTATTTCAAACTCAAATATCATATTTGGAAAACCATAGATATTCAAATGACATAGAAATAGTTGTCAACATATATTGGATTCTATTGAATTTGAGCCTAATACAAATCCAAATTCTTTGTGCATCCAAACATTGACTAAACTCCAAAACTTCAAATCAAATGCTAGAATCCAAACGGACAATTAGATTAAACTAAAAGGTCTAGGGGGAAATCTTAGTACGAGAAGAGAATATAAAGAGATACCATAACATATGACAACAAAGGATAGAGCACCAAACATAATAGACAAGAGAACAATGACATGAGTGGAGGATCCCAAATTCTTTTGCTGAAGGATTTATATTGCCAGTCCAACTTAGTTCGGAAAAAGGCTTGATTGTTGTTGCACATTGCACTACACTTGGCACAAGCTCAATGAATTTGAAAACCATGACCTACTATGTTGGTCAAATCAGATGTGAACATAGAGTTCGCAGGGCAAACTACTCAATCCCATCAGACAAGGTAAGGGTCTAGCTACCTACGGCAAAAGTCCACGTAAAAATTACTAAATTTATTCATTGAGTACTGAATCGATGTTACATTCCATTATTTGTAAGTGTCCATTCTACACAGCATATTAGAAGTATGGAATGGAGAGATTGCCCGATTTTCAGGACAAACTAGGTAAACGACGTAATTGACCATAAGGCTAGACTACTACTACTAGTGCCAAATTGTTAACAATAATGTAAGAAACCTAGTTCAAGCCTAAAGCAGTTGATTTGAAAAATAACCTTTGAGTTTCAATGATGGGAAGACGGACAGAAATAAGCTCGCAAAATAGTTCAAGAACTTCCTGAGCAGCCATCATATTCTCTTCTCTTATTATATGCTCTACCTGAAAACGAAATGCAAATAACAAGATAATTACCAACCACAGCGGCTTAAAATCTTTTAACAGAAACAAATTTCACACCAAAAAAAAAAAAAAAGTAACAAAAACCGGATCATCCAGTGATTATATTCATACCCTGATGCGAGCAGTAGCTTCCTGACCAGTCTCGAGAAGCTTGGCAATGTCCCGACGCATCTGCCTTATCTGAATCTCTCTTCTATTCCTCAGCAACTTTATCCGGGGAACTGTTAACTTTAGTAGGGTTTTGCTGTGGAAATCAAGAGAACATTGAAATTGAATAAATAAGAAATCGACAAAAGATTACATCAGTTAGTCAGTTTTCAATGTACTCAGTTCCTTCCAAGGACTTCAATAATACATAAACAAGCACAATAATTCAAACAAATAGTAATACAAGCAGTATGGCTTCTGGGTTTCAAATACCAACTCAATTATGCTGAGATCAATTAACATAGAGCTCAGAAAGAGACTTCAAAACCCATGTTTCGAATATTTTCCCGGGATCCAAACAGAAGTCGTATAGAGTTGGGAGGAATTGGGGCGTACCATTTAGCAGCTTTGAAGCCCTTGTTGAAGAAGGCGTCGAGCATGGACATGATTGGCAAGAAGAAGATGAGGATCGGATCACAGCCTAACACCTAAAAACTCCAAAATCGGAAAGTCAGTCGATTATAATGAATTGGATATGAAAAGGGAAAATTGAGGGCAATAGGATATAAACAGACCTGGAACTCAACCTACTTCAGCGATTGAGGAAAGTGTGTGACGATGTTTTCTTAGAGACGAAGGATTGTGGAATGAGAAGACGAAGAAGTGAGAGTAGATGATCGACGCGGGGCTAGTTGTGTCGCTTCTCGCGAATCTACCTCTTTGGACTCCCACGCGGACAAGCCACAC
>JAYMTA010006741.1:0-10147 GCA_036897625.1 Pelargonium cotyledonis
ATTTATTTATTTTGACTTGACTCTTTTATATTTTCTACAGGGTAGCAATTTAAAAGATGAGCTTGATAATTTGCATGGGCAAGCTACAGTTTTGGCTGCTTTGGTCTCAGTTTCCCCTAAATTATCTCTTGGTTACCCTGCACGGTAATAGACCTGTTTTATTCTGTACTTTCAATGTTTTTCTGGATCTGTAGAACTGTTGTAATGCTGTTTTGTTCATGGGGTCTTCACTTCATTCTCTGTTTTCTTTTGGCATTCTTTCATTAATTAAATTTCAAGATTACTCTTTTCATAATTATATTTGTTTTCTGTTCATTGTTGACTTCTCAAATTGTTGAGCTCTCCACCAACACTGATGGATATCGTTCATAGCTATGTAATATATTATAGCATTCTTGTAAGTTCTGTGCCAACTACAGAACAAGTCCTGTAGATACTTTTAAGGAGTTGAGAATATACAGAAAGAATTCAGTAGCCTTCATAACCTTTTCACCAGATAAAGTATGAATTTTAAATATTGATTTCAACGGCCATTTCATAACTTAATCCATATATTCTAGGTTTATGGTATCATATTTTGCAAGTTAGTTGTTAAGCTTAAGTTTAAAGCTGGTTAGTCCCTGAAAGTTGGAATTGCTCATTATGACTGAAACCTTCTGAGATGCAGTTATTCTGAAATTCATTCTCACTATTACTAGATTATTGTAGGGGTTAAGTTGTTTATGTTTGTGCTTACTGTAGGTTCGATATTCAATCAATCTGCCATCATTGAGAAACAGTAATATAGACAAACTGCATTGAAATGTAAACTATGGCACCATTACAATTTTATCATATCAGAAAGATTCTATGATTTACTTTTAGAGTGCTCAGATATGTACTGTGGGCCAAAATAAAAGCACGTGAATAAAGGACATAAACCTTTTCCTTCCTTTCCATCTCCATCGCATGTGTAAATGAGTGAGATTGCTTTTTATTTTTTGTTTTTTAAGGAGGCTCGTTGGGCCATGTAGGTAAAGAGTACAGGATACTAGGATAGCTCAAGCCTTTCCAATACCATACCATTAATCATTCTCAAGGTTAATAGCTTTTGGGGTGCACCGTTGGGATGATGAGTAATATTTTTTGAGTCTTGTATTTGTCGTTTCTATCTTCATAGTGGAAACTTTGGTACCCTGTCTTTGGAAGTTCAATGTACATTATATGCATGTTAGGCATTTACTGGTTTTGGATTTTTTTACATTGTATTTCAATATTCAAACTGAGACTATGCTGGATATCATAAGAACGTATTCATTGAATATTTATCTTGAAGTATTGTTTATTTGTATCAGAAATCAATGAATATAAGGTGTTTGATTTTATCATGTTGTTGTGTCCAGATTGCCTAAATCAGTACTCGAAGTTTCAAAGAAAATGCTGTCAGAACCTAATCGGAACCCTGTGGTTGCCACTGTCGAAGAAGAAGCTGGGTGGTTACTTTTATCATCACTGTTGGCCTCTATGCCGAAGGAGGTATGCCAACATCTTTGTTCTATCCTTTCGTATAACTGTCTCTTATAGTGCCTTCTTTGCATGTAGGAGCTGGAGGACCAAGTCTTTGATATTCTTTCCTTATGGGCTGCTATTTTCACTGGAGATCCAGATGATGAAATTAATCAAAATGGTGATTTAACAACTAGGATATGGTAAGTGATTAAGCAAAGTATGGATTGTCTCTTTTTGGTGTTTCTATTTCTTATCACGAACTATTATTTACTCATTTCTTAGATTATATATTTTGGTTACACCCTTGCTGGTGGGCTGAGTTTAATGTCCTGTTTGTTAACTCTACATGGAGCCAAAAGGAGCTGCCATGTAGGATGGAGGCAATGGAGAGAGAGTGTGTTTGGTAAAAGAAGCCCATAATCTCTTTCAGCCTTTGTATGAGGGGAAAAAGAGCCTAAAAGGAGGCTTTGTCAGAAGGAGCAATTTCCTTACTGCATAGTGAGGAGTAGAGACAAAAAAATTGGTCCAAAATGTCCTCATTTTTTGCATGAAAAGTTACAGTAGACACCTATGTTTCATTTTTGTTTACGAAAATACAAGTCATTTCAGTTGTGTTTGTGAAATTAAATATATACAGGATACAGCCATTTATTTACATGTATTTTTTTTCTGGTTCCGTTGAAATGGTTAACCTAGTAATCAAATTGGTCAACCATAAAAAAATAAAAATTGGTCAACCATCGAGATGAGTAGGTTGACCAACTTTATTAATTGGTCTACCAACTTAATGATTTAGTCGACCATTTTTTTGTAATACTCCTTTTCTGGAGACAATTATATTTATATAAGCAACTATATCATTGCTGAAAAAGTAAGATACACAATGTCCAACAACATCCAATAGTCAAGTAAATACAATTATTCCATTACAAAAACACAAGGAGTTTTTGTAACTGGAATATTGTGTGTTCTATTGATTTCATGAACACTCAATTTATCCAAGTACATAGGGATAGGAAAAGGAAATAATAGAAATAGGAAACCCCTAATTTACAACTACATTTCTAATTGTATACAAATTCCTAATTTAGTGCTAATCATTTAGATCCTAACACTCCCCTCAAGCTGGAGCGTATAGGTTATATGGGACCAACTTGTCACAAATATATCCTATGTAAGGTCCTCAAGCTATTTGATGAAAATGTCTGCTAGCTGGTCCTTGGAGTTGACAAAGCTAGTAGTAATGCACCTTGACATAATCTTTTCTTTGATGAAGTGATAATCAATCTCAATATGTTTTGTTCTTTCATGAAAAACAGGATTGGACGCAATATGGAGAGGTCCTGAAAAAGTTGTTTTTAACCAAATAAGACTTCTGCACTAGTCCTAGCAACGACATCTTGCTTTTTACTTTTCCAGGAGACTAGATTATCGCCAATTATAATCATACAGATCCTAACATTTACCAAACATAAACACTCTTTACACCTCCTTTTACAACCAAATATACCAAACACTTCTCAAATTCCCTATAAACTTCTCTCGCTTCCTTTTTCTTCCTTTTACCAATTTCCTTCTCACTTGCAGAGCTAACTAATAACCGCTAATTTTCATGTGTTACAAGCTTTTATGACTTGAAATGTCATTTCAACACAGCACCCATTATATTATGATAGGATCTTGAATTACCTTGAGAATAGTTCAATCTGTGGAGAAAAGATTATTATTTATATGTTACGGGATGGAATGTTTGTCCTGAAGGCTTAAGATGAGATTATTCCAATTAATAATTAATTTTTTGTTTTTTTTAAGCACAAGTTAGTACTTTTGAATATTAAGTTGGTATAAGGAAATCAATGTCATTATATAATAGGTATATATTTATTTATTTTTAATTGGCATAATAGGTGCTAGGTTTTATGTTTCTTGCTTTTGGGAAGTATTGAACATTAGGATTCTTCTGCTAGCTTGAAATAATAAATCATATGTGGGAATTTATCGGTTAATTGCATAAAGGAGGAAGAGAAAATACTTCATCCCCTGGATTATCAATTTATCATTTTCTTTGACTCAATATTGTTTTTTTTTTCTCTATCTCTTTTTTAAATTTTAAACTCTAGAATGGACAATACTGTAGTTTTACACCCTATGAAGATTATGCTCAAGAAATAAAAAAACTCTTCAGATTCCAATGTGGGAATCTGGAATTTGTTATCACCACTCTTTGTTTTTTGTGTGGACATAATCTTTATGCATTAAGAATGATTTCTTTTCAAGTTTTCAAGATCGTCATGTAAACATACCTATACCTTTTCACTGTTAGGCTAAACTGGTTTTAGGTGCATATGTGCTCAGTTGGAGATCAATAATCATGTATAATATGAACTGACTTTGACTATGTTGTTCCCGTAGTGCAGTATAAATTTTTACACAAGAAGATAGTCTAATAAAAAGAAATCTATTTTTTTTTACTGAACGCTGTATTTTTGTAAATGATCATCAGCCATATATATGATCAAGAAACATCAATAGTTGTATAAAAAAGTAATCATGCACTTTTTTTCTAGTGCTTGTTTAAGAAGTAAGAACTAAGATCCTTCGGGCTATCAATTGGCTGGACTTATTTATTTATGTTCCTTATCTGTACTTTACTTTTACTAATAGAACTTTATGAGTGTCTAGGAATAATTTTATCATTTCTCTGAGTGTTGTACTAGAATCTTGATTTCAGTTGCCCTAATTTATCTTTCCATCTTGTTCAAGTATTGTAAGTAACATCTTTGATCTCCTTTTGCCATTCTAGTGTGTGGTCTGCTTCAGTTGATGCACTTACAGCATTTATTAGATGCTTCGTTTCTTCCGATGATGGGAACAACGGGGTTTTCCTTCAACCAGTACTGGTATATCTAAGTAGGTATGGTTCTCGCGTGTGCACACCACTATGCTGCCATGTGGCTTTCAAATCTCTCAGCTTATAATCCATTTGATCTCTTTTTAACGAGTTCTGGAGTTTTATTTATTTACTTGCAAGAATATAGTATAAGAAAAATACCACAAATAAGGGTCAAAACAGTAATTCAACGGTTTTATATCTAATACAAAACCAAATCTTTATGTGTATTAACATCCTGATATGTGATGCAAATCAGGGCTTTATCCTATATATCAACACTAGTATCCAGAGAATTGTCAATTCCGAAGTCTGCAGTGGATACATTCATCATCAGAACATTAATTGCATACCAGTCCCTTCCTAATCCGTTGGCTTATAAAAATGACCACCCCAAGATTATTCAGTTGTGTTCAACGCCATTTAGGTAATGTTTATCTGTAGTCCATTTTCTTCCATCACTTCATGTATTTTGCTAATCTTTTCTCTACTTGACAGATGTTTAAATGTTACTTCCGTCTAAAAATAAAATTATACATTTAAGTGAGTCTGATTGTTTAGATGGGCCTTTGTGTTGAACTAAATGACAGGGATGCTCCTGGATGTGAAGAAAGCTCTTGCTTGAGGTCGCTGTTAGACAAGAGAGATGCATGGCTGGGGCCCTGGATTCCTGGAAGGTGTCTATATCTCATTTCAATGGTTCCTTGAA
This sequence comes from Pelargonium cotyledonis, assembly GCA_036897625.1. Lineage (NCBI taxonomy): Eukaryota > Viridiplantae > Streptophyta > Magnoliopsida > Geraniales > Geraniaceae > Pelargonium > Pelargonium cotyledonis. The sequence goes on from JAYMTA010006741.1 coordinate 5,088, forward strand.
TATCTATTAAATTTTGTTAGTTGAAGTTTCTTACAAATGTATTTATAAGTCAGATGATGATGTGCTGTTTCCCATTTTTATTTATTTTTTTATATATTATCATATGTTCGGACCCTATGATCCCGAAAGTGTTTCTTGTTTGTCTTCCAGGGATTGGTTTGAAGATGAATTTCGTGCTTTTGAAGGTGGAAAAGATGGTCTTGTACCTAGTGTATGGGATAATGAACTTTCTATTTTTCCACAGGTAACTGTTGTTTCATTACAGTCGATAGTTTTAGGGAATCTAAACGAGATATAAATTTCAATATCCCTGGTCAGGTAAATGATGATTTTATTTTGTGTGAATTTCTTTCAGTCACGTAGAATATACTGCATAATCTTTTCATCAAGATCAATAATTCTCTTTCTAATGACAGTAATTTGTATATAAGACTCATATCTTAGTTGTGAGGAAGCAAAACTGTTAGCATGCATAGTTGTGGATTTCATTTGCCAGATAACATGTATCAAAGAAGAAATCAAAGAACAAATGTGTTAAGGTAGTTAGAAGGAGAAGAGTTTCCTTCCATCTGAGTTCCTTTGGTTGTGGGTATAAAAGAAATAACTCTCTTATAGCACAATGACAATTTGTTAAATAAAATATGGATTTTTTTATACAACTTAAAAATGTCAATATTTTAACCACATCAAAGAAGTTTGATTCAAGAATTCAAATCTTCATGTAAGTCCAAAAATCTAAATGAATTAGGTAGTTTTGTATTAAAGAATTTCATCATTAATTATAAATAATGATGAAGTAATACAAGAATGGATAAAGAATATGGGAAGAAGAATCCTCTGGCAAAATTTTACTTGAGCTTTTCTGGGATAACATTCATTTTATAATTTATAAATATTTTACTGAAATACCTACATATATTGGGTATGTGATATCTGTCACTTTGTTGAGCCAATGTTTATTTAACAGCAAGCTGGTATATGGATGTTATGGATAATGTATCTCATAGATTGAGACCAAAAGTGAAGAATAGTGCAATCCAATTCAGCCTAGAAAACTTGAAGTCCTGATTCTTTGATGGTTTTACCTCATGTTGATGTATCCACACTGAAAGTGTGGAGTTTTGACCACATGATATTTGTTGGATCTTCCTTCTAAGAACTTAGGCCCTTGCACTGTAGATCAATAAGATATAAAAACTGAGTGTGAGGGGGAGAGTGTTGAATTATATGTGGCGTGCGGGTGGGGGGGGGGGGGGGGGGGGGAGAGGGGGAAGTGTTATCACATATCGAAAATGGCTTCCTACATGATGATCTTCAAGAGGAAATTTATATACAGCAACCTCTAGGCTTTGTTGCTTAGGGGAGTTTGGTTTAATGCGTAAGCTTTGACGCTCTCTTTATGGCCTTAGGCAGTCACCTTGTGCATGGTTGGGAAATTCAGTTCAGTCGTTCAATAGGTATGGTTCGTAGTTAGGCCTTTCACTCTTTTTTCTATTGTCACCTCACAAGGAAAATGTATATTTCTCGTTATCTATGTGGATGATATCATTATTAAAGGAGATGACCAGGAGGGCATTTGTCAGTTGAATAAACACCTCATTTGTCTGTTGAAGAAACACCTCTTTAGTCATTTTCAGACAAAGTATTTGGGTCCCCTCAAGTATTTTTTGGGTATTGAAGTTACCCAATCTAATGTGGGCATCGTCATATCTCAAACAAGTACACGTTAGACATTCTTGAGGAAACCAAAGCGTTAGATTGCTTGCCAAGGGTTGTTTTTTTAGTTATTTATTTTTGATTGGCTAATAATATAAATATAATAAAATGCTCAGGATCCCAAGCCGGGAACCATAGAAAGATACAAGTGATAAGAGTCAAAGCTTGTTACAAATGGATTGCTCGAAGGAGATTCAAAACATGAAAATGGATCACATATCTAGTTTTGAAGGCTCCAATTGTCAGGCTTATCCTTAATGAGAAGGGATGTTTTTCATGAGAGTGGAGAGTCAGTCCGACTCAATACTCTGGAAATTGTACGAAGACAAGGGCATACCGGCATACTCAAGTTTTTGTGTACTCCTTTAGACAGATGTTCCACATCAGGCTATTGTGTAATTTATGGTGATAATTTAGTCCGTGGAAAAGTAAAAAACAAGATGTTGCCAGATCCAGTGCAAAAGCTGAATATCAAGTCATGGCCTTGGCAACGTGTGAACTTGTCAGGCTGAAACAACTTCAAAAACTGAAATTTGTGGAGGTTACACAGCTGAATGTGATATTTGACAACCAAGCAACTCTCACATTGCATCAAATCATGTTTTTTTTTTTTTTTAGAGAACCATGCATATTGAAATTGACAGTCACTTTATCATAGAAAAGATCATGTCGTGATGTATTGTCACTAGTTTCATCAATTCTATAGACCAGTTGGTAGATGTTTTTACTAAATCTCTCTAAGGACCTCGCATAGTCTACATTTGTTGCAAGCTTGGCGCACATAACATATATGCTCCAACTTGAGGGTGGTGCTAAGATATGTTCATATGAGCTATCAATCTTTGATCACGTAATGTTAGGGATGCTATAACATGAATTGCTTAATTATAGGATGATTTCTTATCATTGTATAGCCTATCTCTATTTGTATATGCAAGGTCTTCTTTTATTGAATAATGTATTCACTTCTCTTGAAATTCAACATCATCCTTCATGAAGTATTCTATTACTTTGAAAAGAATAAGATAATGCTTGATTGCAACTGCCCTATTGTTTATTCAATTGCTCTGTTCATTTAACCATTCTAATGTGCTTTTGCCTAGAAGATTTATAGCAATGAAAACAAAGTTTTTGACTGTATGAAGTCCCTTAATTTCATTGTTTTCTCTTATTTGATTATAACTCCATAATCTGAGATTTACTTTTGGTAATGAAGCCGGATTCTATAAACAAGACAGTGGTGAATCAGAAGCTCCTCTGTTTTGGCATTATGTTTGCTTCTCAGGTTGGCTAAGTTCTTAAATGGCTCTGATTTTTCTTTAAAAATATGATGTCCGAATTTTAAGGTAACCCAAAATTTTACATCCCAGGATAGTAGTGGGATGCTGTCACTTCTGGGAACAATTGAGCAGTGCCTAAAAGCTGGGAAACGGTATCAATGGCATGCAGCGAGTGTTACTAATATATGTGTTGGATTGCTTGCTGGATTGAAGGTGGTTATGATCCTTTTTTGATCTACTTATAGTTTTTTCTATGTAGAATCTAAACTTAGTATTACTCTCTATTCTTCCTCAGGCTCTGCTTGCTTTACGTTCTCAACCTTTGGGACAAGAGATTTTAAGTCTGGCACAATCTATTTTTCAGGTACCAAACCTCCTATGAAATAGTTAGTATTCTATGCCCTCCCCTCCAAGATTCTCTACCATATATTGTTGCTGTTAGTATTCTATGCTTGTCTGTTATAATCCTAGAAGAGGTAATCTGATGCCACTACACCTTGACAGAGCATTCTAGCTGAGGGAGATATTTGTGCATCACAACGTAGAGCATCGTCAGAAGGGCTTGGTCTTTTGGCTCGCCTTGGCAATGATATTTTTACAGCAAGAATGGTGAGTGATATTTCTGAAAAGATGGAGCAGTATCTTTACATGTTCTAGAATCAGTTGCTGCCTGGCTTACATGTTTGGTTGGTTCTTTATTTGTAGTTGCTTGCATATATTTATTTATGTTCTCCCTTTTTCAGTTCGGTCTGCTTGACACATCTTTCATTGATGGTGCTTATCTTCTATGAATATTATGTTTGAAAAACATTTTTGTATTTTATGTTTCAACTTTAGTTAGTACAAATCACTCCTTAGGGAGTGATTCACATTCCAGAAAGTTTGTTCCAGATTGTGGAACGCTGATGATCCAAAACGGTATGTTTGGCGATCCGGAAAAGATGAAAAGAACCGACTTTTTTCAGAGAGCCCATTATCGTACGCTACCTTAAACATTCCCTCTTCTCCGGCGACTATGAGTGAGATAAATAATCTATGTTTACTGGCGATTGCGTGAGAGATGAAAAGAAAGTACTAAGTTATTGCTGTTCAGGGAATATGAAGAAGCTGGCAAGCTCCTGATCAAGGAAGACGAAGAAGGTCTTGCACACGTTGCAGAAGAAGAGGCTTAGAAAAATGCTGCTCTGTTTTCAATGTTCTTCTTTCTTGTGTTGTCAGTTTTCTTCCATAATCTCCAATTCCTTCTATTTTGATTGTCTTAAACAGACTAGATCACTGCTTGGTGACGTGGTGAAAGCGACAGACTCAAACTATGCAGGATCAATTTCTGTTGCACTTGGCTGCATTCATCGCAGGTGGAGTAATGAACTTCTTCCCGTCTTTGTTGTTATTTTTTTTATCAGCAATTAGTACTTCATTGAGGAGCTTTAGAATTCCTGTGAAAGGAATTATATATAGCAGAGTTTTGTACTAATGGCTAGTTTTGTCTGTTTTTTTACTTCTTCTTTCGAAAGTTAGTTCCCAACTGTTATTTTATTAAGAGGTTCAGGCATTTCACTCTTAATAGATTATTTAGATTCTCAGTGCATGTGTATTAAAATGATTCTGTCTTAATCACTTTGAATATACTTTTCCATATATATAAAATATACTAACAATTGAGTAAACATAAGATAGAAAAACCAAGGGACTTGTGTGTCTCACATCTGTGGCTTGTCACTTATTCAATTCTATTTTGAAAATGCTGACTATAATGAGATGAAATACCTTTTTATACTAGTACTGAATATTCTTGACACTTCCCCTCAAAATGATTCATATATATCAGTCATTGTTAGCATGTTGGATATTTCATTTACCTGATTAGACATGCGACATACAATCAGCCAGTGTCTCTCTTGATCAAATGTAACTAATTTTGTTCTCCTAAAGCTTCACTCTCCCAAATGACTGTCTAGTCTATATGCTTTGTTTGTTTAGATAGGATTGGATGCAATGTGAAAGCAGCTTGGTTGCTTCACATTGGCCTTGTAGATTACGGGTTGCAGGAGATGATATTCCTGT
>JAYMTA010006742.1:0-10146 GCA_036897625.1 Pelargonium cotyledonis
TGATTTTGGCTATTTTATCAAATTTCTACATTTTTAATAAATATTTTTTTGCATGACTTTTAAATTAAATTTGAATAGTCGAGAAAGAAAATTCGAGTCGCCTAAATCCGGTGTCGCTTCTTATATCCAAACGACATTATTGCTGCAACCATTTTCAATGGGTGCAACAAGTGACATTAATTGCAATTATTTTTGAATTATCTGTAAAAACACAATTTTTTTAAATTAAAAATTGAAAAAACAGTCGCCGATTGCCGGAGTTGAAAGTCCGGCAAGCACTTGAAGTGGCGCCAAGGTCCCAAATTAATATTAAAAAAAAATGAAGGGGGCTAATTCACTAATTCAATTATAGTTAGGGCTAGTTTCATAAATTTATAATTGAATTAGGCTAAAATGCCAAAAAAACCCAAAATCCAGCCTCAAAAAGCTTTGGATGCTCAAATTACCGAAGGAATAATTAAAGGGCAAGGGCTGTTTTGTCTTTTCCAAACTATGCCAAGCTGTTACAGGGGACATTTTCTTTGCCTACTGTGTCAATGTCCCATACACAGCAGTGGGAACAAATTTTTATGTCTTAAATATCCTTGGTCACATTTATTTATTTTTATTAAATAAAAAAAGGTGACAAGTTGTTTGCGCATGCCAGCTAATGATAATGCAAATACTAACAGCTAATACACAAACGGTAGCGAAAATTAAGAGTTCCAATTCTACATCTCAACCCAATACCAATAGAGGCTGTGTCGTTGCTTTTGACAGAACAGTCCGTTTTCGTTGTTCAAATCAAATGTAGAGACACAGCCAGGGAGGACACACCGACGTGAGCCCACTTCTCACACTTCACACACAATAGCGAGCTCTCGCTGAATCTCGCGTAAAGTTTCGGTCTTGGTGGTGGCGAGGAAGATTCCGTACAGAGCCATGTCTTCTGCTTGCTACAGCCAGCCTCGTAGCAGTCCTGGAAGCGCGAGGATGCAGTTGGGGTCCGGCTTCAGTTTCGTCTCGAGGCTGAGGTCTTCGTCGGCGAAGAAGCCGCCGGAGCCTCTCCGTCGGGCTATCGCGGATTGTCTGTCCTCCTCGTCAGCCAGCTCGCAACATGGCACACCTTCCACCGTGTTCACTGAAGCGTCCAGGACCCTCCGGGTGAGTAATTGCGCGTCCCTAGGTTATAAATTTTGATATTATTTTTTTTGGGATCTCGTTGCTTCGAATTGGGTATTGAGCTTGGGTTTTGGAATTTGGCTTGTGGTTTTGTTTAGTTTTGTTTGTGATTTGGTTTTTGATTAGACGCGCTACTTGGTTTGATTGGGCGTGAGTTTGGGATTTGAGCTCTGTGGTTGGCTGAGAAATGAAATGGAAGGAGTTGGCTATTTTGTTTATGGGGTTGGTTTTGGAATTAGAATAAAAGGCAGCTGAAGGTGAATCTGAAGTGGGCTAATTGGTTCTGTTTTGGATGGGATGGAGTTAGAACAACTGTTTTCTCAGCTGCCAAACGAGGGAAAATAATTGACAATAGTGACTTGTTTTATTCTTCTGCACTTTCTCAGCAAACAAACAGATAATATAGTTGCAAAAATGTTGGGGGGTTTGTAAAAGTTTCTAATAGAAACAACTGTTTTAATGGCCATATTACTTGTGAAAGAGTTATTTATCACAACTTTTCCTTATATTTTATTGCCAATGAGAACCAGGAATCTGATTAATATGAATTGCCTACGACTAAGAGGCTAAGACTCAACCATTAACCAAAATCGCTTGTATACAACGGGGCACTTTGCGACCAGAATTTATTGGGGCGGGTAATAGTGATAATGAACAAGGTATCATCCTAGTCATCCCATAATTCTATGGTTGAGATTTGTATATCTCATTGGCAATATATATTTTAAGACAGAATTTGTTACTCATGCTTAGAATGTTGATATTCGTCTTACTTAATGGCCTTGTACACTTGTTTTAACTAATGTTGATGTGTTGACTAAGGTATCCACTTTTAACTGAAACTTATCCAGTGTTTGAGCTTAGTTCGATTCGAATAATTTTGTAGGTTGATTTCTGTCTCATAAAGAAGAAAGTAGTCAATTGTAGTAGCAAAGAAAAACTAAATCCATGTCCAGCCTCGTCTTAGATGCTAGTGCCACTGTTATGATCATCCGTTGGTAGTTGATGGGATCAAAGGAAAATAAGAAATCAATCCTACTAGCAAAGCAAAGCGAAACTTGCTCACAAATTCTGTGTAACTTAATTGATGGTGGTATTGTTAAGATGGTTGTCCTCATCCATTTATATTTCGTAGGTTAGAAGGAAAAGTAGATACTACTGCCATTAGCAAAGCTCTAATTTTTTATTTTATTTTTAAATTTCAGATTTCTGTGTAATACAATTCTTACTATGTCAATGATTGTTCTAGAGTGTTATCTTGAAGCCTTAAAGGTTCAGTATTTCAATTGCAGGATTATCTAGCAACCCCTGCCACAACTGACCTGGCTTACTGTGTTATCTTGGAGCATACCACTGCAGAAAGGGAGCGCAGGTACCGCAGCATTGTATTTGTTACTGATGTTTATTTGTCTACGCAACACATGTTCAAAGTGCTCCTTATTTTCCTGCTCACAATGCTGTGTGATCATTCATTAGACTTTTGATGAAAAGTTCCCTTTATTAGCTTAGGGTATTGGATTATCCAGAAACTGTGAAGTGGCTATTTCACTAAAGACCGAACTGATGCCATGAGACAAATAGGTTTTAGGGTTGAAATATATAATCATGAATTGGTTAACATTCTGAAAGCTAGGTGAGGAACTGATCTGTTCATATTGTAAATACATCATAATTACATATAGTCATGTTAGGTGTATGTATTGTAGACTACTTTCTACCATATGAACAACTGGGAAGAACTGAGTTTTCTTACTTTATTTAGTCCTATTAAGTAATGGTTGAGACTGTTTTGACATGTCAAACCTTGTGTTCCTTCACTTGAGGAATTTTCAAGTTGCCTAGTATTACATCGCATCGCCTTCATTTTTACATAGGTAAACAATTTTAGGGCTTTCATGGGTTCTTGTAGATGGTAACTTAAACAATGGTATGTAATATTTTGGTAGTTCTTTTTGTCATTAAAGCAGAGTATGCACTTTGATAATTGACACCTATTGCAACGTGTACTTGTTGCTTGGATGGCTTTCTTGTTCAGTTTTCCTTGTTATCGTCCTTGCAGTTTTGGTGTATATCATTTCATATGGTTGCACATATAGAAGCTCTTAAATTATTTTATTGATAAGAACTCAGACGTATTGGGCTGTCAAAGTACTGCTCAAGCTTACAGCTAAGCAATGATAAGTTTGTAATCAAGTTTTGCATGTGTGTCTTGGCCCAACAATTGTGCTTTCTTTGCATAATAATAACTTGCTATTTGTTATAGATCATCTTATTAAATCATTTTCCTTTTACTTAAACCAGCCCAGCAGTAGTAGCAAGATGCGTGGCCCTTTTGAAACGGCACCTTCTCCGGTATGTTCCATGTGATAAATTTGTTTTTTTTTTTTATTTTTTTATCTGTTTGCTGTACCTGCAAATGAAAATCATGCAATTGCACTTTTTACCCTGATTTGATGCATGAACTCGTATTAATAGCACTCCTGTCATTGACCTATCCTGAGCATTCCTAGTCGATCCTTTGCTAGAGATCAATGCACATGTGCCTTACTGCAGAGTGCAGACTCTGGTGTTATTTATGACATGAGCAAAGTATTTGTTATGACTACAAAAAGAAAAAGAAAAAAAGAAGAAGCTTAGAAGTGATTTGTGTACTTATAAAGTTATACAGCATTGCTGGCATAGGGCGTCTGGAGAGCTTCATTTCTTATGGTTATATTGTTTTCACATGCATAATACCTGGAACAATTGGAAAGGAATGATAATTTGTTCATAAAATGATTCTCTTAAAGGGACAGCAGGAAATTCCTAGGTTGGTGGTAGATTACTCCTCTAAATGCATGTCCTGTGCCATGAGAGAATAGGCAGGTTGTGCCTTTCTCTTATAATACCTGCTTATTGTTGTGTTACGGGATATTCTGTTAGATTGCTTATTTTGATTTTTTGGACTTCTGAATTCCTTCTACTTGGTGTAGATATAAGCCCAGTGAAGAAACATTGCTGCAGATAGATCGATTTTGCATGCACATAATTGAGGAATGTGACATCAATCCAAATCGAAGATTGTCACCATGGTCAAGGTCTTTGGATCAACAAGCTAGTGTATCAACATCTTCAAATGTCTCTCCTTTGCCTGTGTCTACTTTTGCTTCTGGGGCACTTGTGAAGTCACTGAATTATGTGCGCTCGCTTGTAGCTCAGCATATTCCAAAGCAGTCATTTCAACCAGCTTCTTTTGCTGGAGCTCCTCCAACATCTAGACAGGGACTTCCAACATTATCATCTTTGTTGAGTCGATCTTTCAATAACCAATTAGTCCCCGTAAATGGTGGAGAGTCTTCTGAGAGTAAAGATGACATGCCTTTATCTGTTTCAACTCTAGCAAACGTCGAAAAAGTTGATGGAATGGAAGATTTTGAATACATTGCACATGATGCTCTGAAATGGCGTTGGCTGGGGGATAATCAACCAACATTTATATCAACTGAAAGGTAATTGGTTTTTACATGTACATTCTGTTTGTTTCTTTAACAGTTTAAAGGTTAATTTGGCCATCACATAATGGATTGACCTGAGTGTGACATTTTAATGCAGTGATTGTGCTACAAGCCAGCAAGATATGCATACACCCAATTTTCTAGAAGTAGGTGCAGCAGCTCTACTTGTTGGAGACATGGAAGCTATAATGAAAGGCAAACCTTGGAAATACTTTAGAAATGGTGATATGCCCTATCTTGATCAACTGTTGCAGCCTCCACCAGTCACAACAATTACCAATTCTGCATCTGCTCATTCTCACTTGAAAGCAATAACAGCAGCTAAACGCACTAAGCCAGGCCCTAGTCAGATTTGGCATGACCTTCTCACTCAAACTATTTATTTTCATTTGCTGTATTTCATACTTATTATTTTCTTTGCATTCTTTGCTTAAAGCTACATTATATTTCTTAAACAGTTTTATTAACTGTTACTTTTTTGCTATATGCAATTTGTTTGACATATGTTGTTTCCTCCCAAGAGCCAATAGGTGAGATGGAAAGGGCATTGATTTGAAAGTGCCTCGCACAAGTAACTTTGTATTTGTGGTTGTAGGCCTTATTTTGGTTCTGGATCCTGACCTTATAGGATCAATGCATATTTGAGTTTGTGAATTTCATTTAGTTGGGACCTTTTGGATCAAACCTACAAGGTGTAACTTAGGTTTGATAAGTTGTGCCGATCGCAAGTCATGGTTATAATATTGGAATACGATTCCGGATGCAACGAGGGAGAAAGAACCTTTCGTTGATAGACAAACAATTTCTAGGCTCTGGATGGGAACTAGTTTACAACTTCAACCCCCATTACCAAAAAATATTTAAATAAATAAATATACTATATCAATAAGCTGTCAAAAGTTAAAAACTTTTTGTATTTTTAACTATGTATAATTTAATGCCTGTGTACTAAATCAATAAGTTACCTAAAATTACTGATAATCAGAAGTCAAAAACTTTTTGCATGTTTAGTTATGTATAATTTAATGCCCGTGTACTATCTGACATTGATCGGAGAGTTTGACAATACGAATTCTGCTCTTAATATTGTACTTTGTCCTTTTCAGGGATGATTCTCCTGTGAACACTTCCCGTCCACGTGCTCGACCACTCTTCCAGTATCGTTACTACAGGTAGCCGTATAGAGATTTTTGGTCTTTTTTATATTTTGATGTGTGGTCTGTCTCCTCTATTCATCCAACTAATTTTTTGGTTTCGTGATTTTCTTGAAGCTGTATTATGATGGATAGAATTATCCATGAATATATTTTATCTTATTCGACTTGAATTTCTTTGAGGAGCTTTGTTTTCCCTTCTTTAGGGCTTTCCATTGTCAATAGTACTTTATAGTTGTAAACTTTGTGGCTTATTTTCATTTTGTATACCACTCAAGTACTGTTTCATTTCACTATGTTATTATAATTTATGTCAGTTGTTTTTACTTGTCCTCTCCGGCTCATATCACCTGCAATCTTTTGACTCTGAATAAGACTCAGCTACATGGGTTCTATAGTACCATCAACATAATAGAGCTTTTATTCCACTTGAGGTTGATTTCACTTTTTCATTCATATGGGTTTTTCTTTTTAGCCACCTCATCTCATTTTATGAAGTATACTGAAGAAGGTTGCTGGTTAAGTGAGGCCATGGCTTCAGTTATGTTATTTTAACACCTCAGTCTTTATGTGACTTTGAGTGCATTGATCCAGGTGGACTATTCTACCTTCTGTTAAGATCTCAACAGACTAGCATGTTACTTTTCATAAGTTCAGTCATTGATCTTAATCACTGGAGTAACCTTTGTTGCCCATGAATATGAATTTAAATCATTAGTTTGCTTAATTCTCTCCTTCTCTCTCTCTCATTACATGTTTGAACCTGGATCAGTGAGCAACAACCCTTGCGACTGACTCCTGTTGAGGTACATGAAGTAATTGCTGCAGTTTGCTCCGAGACATCCCTACCAGTCGCTAATCTCACGACAGTATCCTCCAGAATAAACAACAGCGGTGGAAAGCCACCAATGGATGTGGCTGTGAGCGTCCTTATCAAACTTGTTATTGACATGTATGTTATGAATAATTTTTTAGCTGGTATTATTTTAATCCTTCAAGAATTCTCTGTTCGTTTATATGGTTATGTATGCAAGTGTACATGTATGTTATCACAGATACAGTCCTTATCATGCGTCCTGAAATTTTCAACTATAATTTTTTTGCAGAGCCTGGGAAGCATCTTTCTTACTCAAAACTAATTTCCATATTTTTGTTCCAAAGAATGTCCAACTTGAGTATTATATTTACTAAAAGTGAATGAATTACAATATTTATCTGTGAAGATTGCCTAACAATTACCTATTTCTGGAGGTTGAATAAACTTGGTTTTGTAAATTATCAGGCTTTGTAACTTGCCATGATTGCTCCTCTTGCCTTTTATTTATTTATTTTGGTACGGTATGGTTTATTTAATTATTTTGTTTTGTAGGTATGTTCAAGATTCTGGGACTGCTGCTCCTCTTACTCTATCTATGCTTGAGGTGCTGCATCAATCACATATTAATTCATTATGCTGATAATATAGTGAAAATTCTTATGTTTTCTGGGACTTTTTTTTTTTCAGGAAATGCTTAATTCTCCTAGAACGGCTTGTAGAACTCGTGCATTTGATTTAATTCTAAACCTTGGAGTTCATGCTCATTTATTAGAGCCAATGTTTATTGATGATTCTTCCATAATTGAGGATGAGTATTCTCAAGAAACATTCTTCAATGGCGAAGCTCACCTTACATCACCAGGGAAGATAAAAGTAGATTCTCTTAAGAAGACGAACGTTACCTCAGCTATTGATAATTTTGAGTCTTGGATTTTGAATATTCTGTATGAGGTTCTTTTACTTCTCGTTCAAGTAAGATTTCACTCTTATTTTTGTTATGCAATGTTTGATTAATAACGTTTATGAAGTTAATGTGATGGCATTCATTTTTCTAAGTTTTATTAATCTTTATTTCTTAAACGAAAGAGTCTGTACTTTCTTCTTTCTTATTTACCAGAAGCCTTCCAACTTTTATCTTATTGTTGTGGTCTGTCAAAATCTGTCTGCTGTTATTGCAGCCTTTTTGTTTGTTTAGAGCTGTCTCTTTTACACTTTCACTTACAGTTTCAAAGCTATTCTTTTGTAGTTGCAATTCTATAATTATTGGATTTTCATAATCTATTCCGGAATCACAGCTGCAACTTTAATCAAGTTTCTCTAATCATTTCCCTGAAAAATCAGTGATATGCAAAGTTAATCATTTTGTCAGAATAATTTATGTTCCAACTTCCTGAATTTGGATTTTTTGAAACTATATCCATCATATTGTGAGGAGTTGGTTGTGGAACTCTTACAGAACTAGAACCCGGTATAGAAATTGCTAGCAAGATATAGTGATATTTTGATTTGTTATATTTCAACTTGTAAATTGTCATCTTTTTTTGTATCTCTTTTATATTCTGTTATTTGATGCTTATTTCGTGTCATGCCTCTAATACAGATGGAAGAGAAGGAAGAATCTGTATGGGCATCTGCTCTAAGCTGTGTACTATATTTTGTCTGTGATAGAGGAAAAATCTTGAGACGCCATTTAAAAGGTCTTGACATACGGGTGAGTCAGTTTTTTTCTTGTATGATATGTCATGAAAATAGAACTTATATGTTTGTAGCTATCATGCTATAGCCAATGAGAGTTTGTGTTGTTACCTACAACTCATCTCTCTTTGTAGATCATAATCTGAAATCCCATCTAACCTATTTATATAAAGAGGGGTAGTCTGTGCAAGGAAATAAAATTAATTCTAATCACCCTAATATGTATAATGATCCCTAACCAAGCTGTAGAGATCTGAACACTACCTCTCAACCTAAAACATGTAAACCAAATCAATATGTAAACTTGGATTTTTTTTTTAAACTTCCAATAGCATTTAACGGTGGTTTGAGGTGATTGCAGTGATAGATGGTCACAAAACTTGGTGGTATAAGTTGCATTGTTGTCTGACCACAATGGTGTCAACAGCAGTGATAACACTCACTTAATAGAGAGATGGGCGAGGAAGACTTTGGTCATTGTGGCCAAGTGTGTGGCGGAGGGCACACTTGAGTAGGGCCAACAAGAAGAAGACGACCATGCTGGTGTCTCTAAAATGTCAGTTAATACTAGGAAGAATTGGAGATTTTTCAGGAAGGCATCGAGTTGTTGCCAGAGGGTGAAGAAAAGAAAAACAAACAACAATTTGCACTATCACTATCAACGCTTAATTTTGCTCCAACCGAAATTTAAACTTGAAAGAACAAATTTTTTGCTAGCATGAAAGATACTCAAGAAAAAGAAAAAAGGTAGGGTAGGGTTAAAAAATGAGATACTCCCCCTCACGTGCAATCACAATCCTTTGCATGTGTAGGGATGATATAAACAGAGAAAGATTTGGGTAGAAAAATTCAATTTTTTTATGAAATTATGTGAGACGAAAGTGAGAAATAATCATTGAAGAAGATTATTGTTGCCCAGGCAAGCAACCTAAGGTTGCAGCCGGATTTGAGGGAAGCACTCAAAACAGAATCAAGGGGCTCTAAGACAATGTAGAGTTTGAAGGAGAAGACCTGTGTATATTTTATTCAATAAACCAGTAGTTTTTTATACAATTGGGGCTATCTATACAAAGAGGGAAAATCAGTTCTCATTACCGTAATACATATAATAATCTGTAATGATCAGCAGTTAAGGATTGATTGCAAGCTGTACAGATCTTAACATTTTCCATATATTGTGTTATTAGCTTGTAGGGCTACTGAGCTCTACATGGCCAGTGAAATTTTAGTTATGTTATACGTGATTATCACAATTTTTCTTTCTCTACATTTATCTCGTATGATGCAGTTTTTTTCTTCCTTTTTTCAGGTTATTATGTCATTTATATTAACCAGTCGGAAAAATTCTTGGGCAGAAGTTCTTCATTGCAAGCTTATTTGTATGTTAACAAATATGCTTTATCAAGTTCCTGAGGAACCTGATCAAGCTATTCCTAGTGCAGCTAAGTTTCTTGCTGATCAGGTTGATCTGATTGGAGGAATTGAATTCATTTTCTTTGAGGTATATGAACAAATCATTTGGATTTTGGAGCATTTATGAAGATAGTCCTATTTTCTTTTGGTGAAATTGGTTCTAGCCAATGGCAGAGTCAGAATTTTGTTTTTCCCAGGAAGACAATATCATTCATGTTTCTTAATATTTTTGGTATATAGATAATATTAATGGAAAGATGAAATGCCCAGGAGGGCTGTGGCCCCACTGCCAGTTCTAGTTTTCTAGGCATGCTTACTCCTTTGCACAGTTAAGGCTTTTGACAAAAAAAAAAAAAAAAAAAAAAAAAAAAAAAAAAAAAAAAAAAAAAAAAAAAAAAAGCGATAAAAGTGG
>JAYMTA010006743.1:0-10144 GCA_036897625.1 Pelargonium cotyledonis
GTCTCAGCCGACTTCTCCGCCGACATCCCCGCCGCCGTTGGCGACCTCCCCTACCTCCAGACCCTCATTTTCCGCAAGCTCCCCAACCTCTCCGGCAACATCCACCCCGCCGTCGCCAAGCTCAAGCTCCTCACCTACCTCTCCCTCAGCTCCACCGCCCTCTCCGGCCCCATCCCCGACTTCCTCGCCAACCTCACCAGCCTCACGCTCCTCGACCTCTCCTTCAACCGCTTCTCCGGGAACATCCCGGCTTCTCTTTCCCGGTTACCCAACATCGGCACCATTCACTTGGACCGCAACAACTTCACCGGGCCCATCCCGGAATCCTTTGGAAACTTCGCCGGAAAAGAGCTTGCCTACCTCTACTTGTCACACAACCAAATCTCCGGCAAGATTCCGTCGTCGCTGGCCAAGATGAACTTCCAGTACATCGACTTGTCGCACAACAAGCTGGAAGGCGACGCGTCCATGCTCTTCGGGCCGCACAAGACGACGGCGGTGGTTGATCTGTCCCGGAACTCGCTGGCGTTTGATTTGTCCAAGGTGCACGTGCCGAAGACGGTGACGTGGCTGGACCTTTCGCATAACGAGATCACGGGTAGCATTCCGGCGGCGATGACGTCGATGCAGTTGCAGTTGTTGAATGTTAGCTACAACCGGCTGTGCGGGATGATTCCGGAGGGCGGGGACTTGCAGAGCTTCGACGAGTACTCGTATGTCCATAACAAGTGCTTGTGCGGTGCTCCGCTTGGTAGCTGCAAGTAATTAGACGGTGACCGGAAAATGAATAACGGGCCTATTATGGTTTATGTTCTAACATGGCTGATAATTTCTTATAGTAAAGAACATATATGAGAGATTGAGACATGTGACTTAAAATGTTTAGTACTTAGTACCAAAAAAAATAACAAGAAAATGAGATAGAATGAGGGTAAAGTAGAGGTGTCAAAAAGTCGGATTGGATTTAGTTCAAATTTCGGATTAAATCATGAGATTTAATCTTATCCAATAATATTTCGATTAAGATTGGATTGGACAAAACTGCTCATTTTACACTAAAATGACCGGATTTGTCCGATCTGATCTGATCAGTTCAGTTGTTTTTGCAAGAAAAGTGTGATGCAATATATCCAAAATCGATCGGATTGAATGTCAAATGTCCTGCAAATTCGGATCCATATCGACAGCTATAGGGTGACGAAACAAGAACTTGAGAAGGATGGAAGAGATGTTGGGATCAAAAGCCATATTGCACACACCATTGATACCCTACAAAGAAACCGCACCAACTCAGAAAAAGTATAATTCATAACCAAGCCCAGTTTCTTTTCTCTTCTTTCTGTTAAAAGCTTCGGTACAGGCTTGGCCCAAATATGGTGAAGAAGAGCCCAATTTAAGAATAGTCAAAGTATCCATGCCAAACCCAGCTGTTATCTTCAATCTTTCATGAATCATGTGATACCAAAAAGAAAAAGAAAAAAAAAAAATTAAACCCGTTGAATTATGTACGTGTAATTGACCAATGGTTACAATTATGAACTTTTTTATTGTCAATAATCCAATAGATTAGCATGTTCAATTTTTAATGAATACATTCACTCTAGCATGCGGCATAGTCTTGAATTTGATAATGATTAGTGTTTTGTAAGGGTACATGAGTAACATTTTTTTATCTTTGAAATATATGTTTATTGTGATTGATGTTTATGAATAAAATTGGTCACTCTTATGGTACGTGTGAATTGCGTCTGTTGCCCATGACATCATTATGGTGTGGGGTTCACTTGGGAAGGTTGTATGTGGTGGAGGAGTATCATAAAATGTAGAGCTTACAAAGGCAAGGCAAAACAAAGAACAGAGTCTGTCCATAACATACCAAATCGATGAAACATAACTCAGCAATGACGTTTTCTTTTGTTACATGTTCTGTACACACTCATGTGTATCGATTCACGGATGCAACGCCAAAACATGAAAAAGAAAGTCGATATGCAAGTAGCAGTTTTTGTTCGAAACATAAAATGAAATATTTTGAGTTTCGAATTCTATAATCTTAACATTTATTTGTTCTTGTATTATATCCGCGTACGGAAGAGCTTAGCGATCCAAATTATTTAAGCAGACACCATAAATACAGTCCCGTTTTCATCAGTTGGCCACACCCAACATCACATTCACCATAACCACATTCCAAAATCTTGGCCAGTCATGAAAATCTCAACTCTGTTCTCAGTTCTCAGCTTTCTTCTTCTTTTCACGCTCGTTTCATGTGAGCACTGCAACCCAAGGAGGCTCTGCACAACCCTTACCATCTCGCCTCATGGCAACACGACACCGACTGTTGCGACTGGTACTGCGTCGAGTGCGACCTCAAAACCCACCGCATCAACTCCCTCACCATCTTCTCCGGCAACATCTCCGGCCAAATCCCACCCTCCGTCGGCGACCTCACCTACCTCGAGACCCTCGTCTTCCGCAAGCTCACCAACCTCACCGGCACCATCCAGCCTACCATCGCCAAGCTCGTCCACCTCAAGTCCCTCACGCTCAGCTGGACCAACCTCTCCGGTTCCGTACCCTCGTTCCTCGGAAGCCTCAAGAACCTCACTTTCTTGGACCTCGCTTTCAACGACCTCACCGGAACAATCCCGCCTTCTCTCTCCCAGCTACCCAACCTCGGTGAGCTCCACCTGGACCGCAACAAGCTCACCGGCCCCATCCCGGACTCGTTCGGAGCCTTCGCCGGCGAGCAGCCGCCGTGGCTTTACCTGTCCCACAACCAGCTCTCCGGCAAGATCCCGACTTCGATGGGGAAAATGGACTTCGACGTCATAGACTTGTCGCGGAACAGGCTCGAAGGCGATGCGTCGATGCTGTTCGGACTGAACAAGACGACGACGTGGGTGTTTCTTGACCGGAACTTGTTGGAGTTCGATATTTCCAAGGTGGGGTTTGCGAAGAGCCTGACGCAATTGGAGCTGTCGCATAACAAGATCTTTGGAAGCCTTCCGGCGGGATTGACGGCGGTTGATCCGCTGGGGTTGTTCAATGTCAGCTACAATCGGCTGTGCGGGAAGATTCCGGTGGGTGGAAAGTTGCAGAGTTTCGATGAGTACTCGTATTTGCATAACCGGTGCTTGTGTGGTGCTCCGCTTGGTTCTTGCAAGTAGTTGATGATCATGTGAAGTTCCATCTCCGTTTAATTTGGACTAAATAAGTCAAATATTGGACTCAAGCTTTTGTTTTCGGTTCTGTTTCTGTTGTTTAAGAATCTAAATCCAACTTTTACTCATTAAATTACACACACTATAGTCAGTTGTTCATGTACAAATTAAAGCTCGCAAACAGATTTTGGGTTGGTAATGTCTTATCCGGAAGTAGTGTTACAATTTTTTTGGTCAATTTGGTGGAGTGAGATTATTCATGAACGAGCAATGGGCTATTGGGCTGAGTTAGGGTGGTTAATCTAAATGGCCATAGCATAGGCAAGCCCAAATCTATTCCACCGGGTACCGTTTTCGGGTCATGAAGCAGGTTTGTGGGTTTTGAGCTGACTTTGAATAGCACTCATCAGAAATGGGTTCTATCCTCCAATAGTTGAGGCAGGCGAGCTCATTGCAATTGCCACTAGCAGCGAAGCTGTACTGTGGGGCCCAGTGACATTCTCGATTGTGCAATACAGAACAGAAGTGGGCCCACAGAAATGATATCGTATGAATATGATTGGACTACGTTCACAATAACTCATTGGGTCCACAGCTCCACTCCCTGAACCTGAAAGAGATTATTGATATCAACCCACCAACAGGAGTTAACCGGAGCACAATTTGAAGGACAAAAATAAATATATTTTAGGTATTAACCATGAGGTTTTTTGATAGGGTTCGCAATATTGACGGTTTGACACATTTAATTTTTTTTTATCACACTTAAACAAATTTCATTCGAGACTTAATTACAGTTAAAGCTTCTCACTTCTTCTCATGAGTGTGTTGAGTAGGGATCGAACGCAATCGCTCTTCTCACTCACATTGTTGCCAACCGCGTCACAAACCGTAGGTAAAAGATAAATATATTTATTAATTAATAAAATCGTGCATACAAAAATGAGTTAATGGGATAGAACCATTAAGGGTAACCCAACCAGCAATACCCGAAACGCAAACTAACCCACCTTGTTCGTTGGTCTTCTAACAAAAATAAGTTTTAAGCTAAATAGCTGAGCCAAAAAAGTTCGAATATCATCAATGACAAACTCAACATATTGGGAACATGTCATCCGGTCTTGACCACACAAACAAATATACTCGCATTAGACTCGATCACCAAATTGTCCAAACCATGTTCAATGATCCATCTAATTAGGGCTTTTCGACTGTTAACGCCCAACCATCAGCACATCTAGCACGCAGTCCATCCGACCCTCCCTCCCCGACACCTCCCGACTGATCGAATATCTATTATTATTATTAAGTGGAGTACATTATATTATCTGTGCAATGTTTGAAGAAACAAGCTTCCAACTCAATTTGTCTTTTTTCTCTTAATTTCAAAAACACGTTAAAAATGCCTATAACAACTGCAATTACTGACTCAAAAAGTCAATTAACATCCACATTCTAAATTTTACTTTTGAATACATCAGCTTGTATTTTGCTTTTCTTTTCTTTATTGTAAACCAAACTGTGTTGCTTTTTTCTTCTACAGCAACATGTTCAAAATGCCAAATTCTACCTCGGTTTTGTTATTTTAGAGTTATATAATCTTTTACACGTCCTCATATATAATAACCATT
This sequence comes from Pelargonium cotyledonis, assembly GCA_036897625.1. NCBI lineage: Eukaryota > Viridiplantae > Streptophyta > Magnoliopsida > Geraniales > Geraniaceae > Pelargonium > Pelargonium cotyledonis. The sequence goes on from JAYMTA010006743.1 coordinate 4,796, forward strand.
TCTTTTCGAAATATCTACGTTCTATTTTCTGGTAGCCACCCAAATATATCTTTACGTGGCGGAGCGTTTTGAATTGAAACATGACAATTCTGTTTTCCACGTTTTGTATCTTATCTTGAATCCATTGAGCATATCCTGAATGCTTTTTCACTTCATTTCCTCACTGAGTTGCGATTCAATGAGTCTATAAATTGACATTGATTCATCAATTCAAGAAAACATACCAACCATGAAAACACTCTCCATTCTCTGCTTCCTCTCCTCTCTTCTCTTGCTGTCGTCGACACAGCTAGCCTCCGGCGACAAATGCAACCCAACGGATAAGAAGGTCCTCTTCAAGATCAAGGAGGCTCTCCACAACCCTTACGACCTCGCCTCATGGACACACGACACTGACTGCTGTGAATGGTACTGCGTCAAATGCGACGCCACCACCCACCGCATTAACTCCCTCAACATTGATCCCGGCGAGATCAATGCTCAGATCCCACCATCCATTGGCGACCTCCCCTACCTCGAGACCCTTATCCTCCGCAAGATTCCCAATCTCACCGGCACCATCCCGCCCGCCATTGCCAAGCTCACGCGGCTCAAGTTCGTTAGACTCAGCTGGACCAACCTTACCGGTCCGGTACCAAGCTTTTTCAGCCAGCTCAAGAACCTCGAGTATCTTGATCTTTCTTACAACAAGCTCACCGGAACCATCCCGCCTTCCCTTTCCATCTTACCGAAACTCGGAGCGCTTTTCTTGGACCGGAACCAGCTCACCGGATCCATCCCTGAATCTTTCCAGATGCAAGGGACAGACCCTTATCTTTTCTTGTCTCACAATCAACTTTCTGGTAAAATTCCTACCACTTTAGGCAACACCAACTTCGTTGTAATTGAATTGCTCCGCAACAAGCTGGAAGGGGATGCATCTTTCTTATTTGGAAAGAACAAGTCCGCACAAAGGATTAACCTTAATAGGAATATGTTGGAGTTTGATCTGTCCAAGGTGACAGAGTTACCTAAGGACTTGAATACCTTGGATCTCTCGCATAACAAGATCTTCGGAAGTCTGCCTAAACAGCTGACTAAATTGCCCATGTTGCAGTTCTTCAATGTTAGTTATAACAGGTTGTGCGGCAAAATTCCAGTTGGAGGGGAGTTAAAGAGGTTCGACAAATATTCATTCTACCATAACAAATGCCTGTGTGGTACACCTCTTGACGCCTGCAAGAAATGAGCAATGGTGGAAAATCAGTGAATAGTGATTCAATTCAATAAGCAAATATGCAGTAGTGGGTGTTTTTCTTCCAAATTTAGTTTATTTTGAATGCAGGAGACGAGGGAAATAAATCAATGTATTTGATAGTTGACCCTTGAAAGTGCTCCCTAAGTTATCGATTCTCATGAATGTAGCTCCGCATGTCATATTGAATTATTTTTTCGTTATTGCAAAGTTTGGGTAAACTTGATAAGACATGTAACATTCTACCAAAATTAATCAATCGCATTTCTGTGGGGATCACAAGGACAATAAAATGAGGATATGTGGTACATATAGTAGTACCCACAAATATAGCAACATAGAAGTTTTCCTGAATAGGAAAGTGTGCCACATGCACCTGTGAGAGAGACAGCACATTTCACATTCGATCTTTCACCTCCTAAAGAGTCACAACGCCCTTACTTGCTATTGAAAGGTCCTTCTTTAGTGCCATGCTTTAATACCCCTTTGAAGAATGACCTATTTCAAGCACTTAATTTGCAATGTTCTCCTTCAAAAAGGGTCCTAAGGTGCAATCTACATTGAAAAGTATGGTCCTTAATGCCTCTAAGATGGACCTACAGATGATTTATAACTTTCAAACTACCACTGACATGAGATCCACAACAAGTGGAAGGGTACAATTTACACAGATAGAACTGATTGCCAATTACTATCTGTATAATGTGGTTCATGATCTTCAAGAATCCAGCACTCATAGCAGTAGTGTGAGCAACAAACCAAAGAACTCAAAAAATGCGTAGTAAACCAAAAATGTATAAGAGACACCACCGTAAGGACTGGGTCATTAGGTTCTTTTGATCATGTAAAAAAACAACTCTGCAAATGTATGGAAAATGTCCAAGACTCCAATTCTTCAATATCCAGGTTAGGTCGAACAATTATATGACGAATCCTTTTGGGATAGATTAATTACAAGCTCCCCAGTTTAAAACTAGTTATGGGGAAAAGGTATTCCCTAGAATTCAATTTTTAATGATTTGCAGGAACCACATTGTAATAATGTAACTACCCAAGCAATTTCTTTTTCAATTCCTAGAGATATGTCAATTGTTGAGTGCTATAGGACTAAGGTACAGTAGATACTAGAAACTCTTGTGCCAAAGAAGAGTAAGTCAATACTAACAACTTCTACAATCTAAAAGATAACAAATATACGCTTCTACAATATAATTCACAATTGTACAACGTGATGATCAGAACTGTAATAGCTGACAAGATTAATCCTTGTACAGGTAGATACACAACTACATGGCAATAAGCTCATTTGAGAATAAAGCTATGGCTTCCGATTTCCGAAGTATGCACAAATTAAACACCATTCTAGTAGTAACCAAAATAGGCTACCAAATAAACAACTTCAAATAAGAACATAGCAAAATTACCTGAAAGATGAACCACACTAGCCATCTTCTCTGGAGACACAGATTTGGGAGTGAGGAAGGCAGCCCTAGCATTTTGGGTTTCAGGAGGCAGAGCACTGAGGAGCTACTCATCATAATGGGTCCTGAAAAAACCTTCTCTCCAACAAGCTGTCCAGCTCTTTCAAACCTAATTTCATTATTATTGTACAACCATGATTTTAAAAATCTCTACATTTTTTGTAAAATAACAAACATTAATGGGCTCCTAATGGAGATGAATTGATACTGGATTACATTCGATAACATATAGTTTTAAGATTAAGCCTTTTAAACTGATGTGATTGTAATTTCGGTAAATAATGGATTGAAGGAATGAGAACTGAGAATGAGAATAAAATTACCAGTTGTAGATGTTGTGGTCAGAGAGAGCCAGAACGGACAACGACGATGAGCCCAATTTCCACTGCAACCTCTCAATCACTGTCGAATTTCTGTGAGATCACCGTCTGCGACTGTCATTTTCACGACCGGTTAGAGGCGTCTGGCTTCTCGACAGACTCTCCGTTGTTGGAGAAATTCAAACGAGGGTCCGGTGCTGGGTCAGACTGTATTAACGGTTAATTGATCATTTGGGGTAAAAATTATAAATTAGATTAGGAGCTTAGGGCAATAAAGTTATCAATTTGAGTTCCATCAATGTCACAATTATAATGTTTGGATAAAAATAAAAATAAAAAACGGACCGGACTAGACTGGTTGCTAATCCGGGCAAATCGGGATTCGGCAGATCTTCCAGTCCAATTCTTAACTTAACGGTGGTGAAGTCAACCCAGTCAAAACCGGTAAACCGGTCTAATCCTTCTTGTTATAATATGTACAATTATTGATGTGTCAATAAATGAAACATGACATATCAAATATCATATTGGTGACTTGGTCGAATTACAACGCGCCATGTGCACAATATGTCTAATAAATCGGGCGCTCTGCGCCAGAAATTCATGAGACGGTGGGGATATCATATATGTCGGGTTTTTATTCGTTAAAATATATTATAACTAAAAAAATACGAAAAAAATATTCGTCACGTAAATTGTCATACCATTTTGTACATAAAAGTTCGTACAAAAGTTGAGACATTAAACATTTTTCTTATTTTTGTTAGGGAGAAAGAATGGAATGAAAGTGAGTTTATTGGTGTGGGCGGCTTTGAATATCTAGCCCAAGTTCATCAACATTATTATTTTGGGTATCCTACAAACGTGATAACCAAAATGATGCAAATGTTATTACAAATAGAGATTTAATTCGAGTTGATGTTCTCTCGCACTTTCTCACTGTGTATCTTGCATGGGGACAGATTTACGAAGAAGTGTTGGGCAGTTGCCCCCACTTACTTTTTTAGTTGAAAATTATCATGTATTTTTTATTTGTTTTTCATTTTCATTCCTATTATTTTTCAAATTTTGCCCCCCACTTAAATGTTAACCCATTAATTTAAAACATTGTCTTCACTAAATAAATATTCTGGATCCATATCTGACTTGCCGACTTATTATACGCTTATCCCTCCGTCTCATGCGTCCCATTTTCTTGAATAGCACCCCATCTCTCAAGTAGTCAAGTTAAACCACTTAAAATTCCAAGTGAAGCATTGAAATATATCCAAACCGCACCCGCCCATTCCAACTCAAGATCACGTGATTTTCAGCATCTATGTCACATTCCTGTACACGCCCAGACACAAGTCTCTGTTCTCATCACATGATCTCGAGGGTACTAACCTTAGAGATTGATGTTCTTTTTGTCACAATATTATTATCTCGTCTCGCAACCAACAAAAGCTTGTGCTTTAGCTTTCCGAGGTTGAGTTGAGGCTCGTGCAACATAGGAATTGAAATCAATCACTAACTTTTATGATTCTTATACCTTATCAACAATCCAACGAGGCCCTATAAATTCATGTCCTCGATCATTTACCATTCAACAAACCTTATACACATCAACAATGAAAATACTTTATTTTCTTCTCTTGTTGTCCACACAACTGGTTCTCGTCGTCTCCGGCGAGCAATGCCACCCAGTTGACAAGAAAGCTCTCTTGAAGATCAAGCTCGACCTCCACAACCCTCCCCACCTCACCTGATGGAAACCCAACACCGACTGTTGCCAATGGACCTCCGTCCAGTGCCTCCCACCCACCTACCGTGTCAAATCCCTCATCATCGATACCGCAGTCGTTAGTGATCAGATTCCGGCCTCTGTCGCCGGCCTACCCTACCTCTAGACTGTTAGGATCGAAATGACCCGATGGACAAGTATTACCAGATGAGATATAAAATGAAAAGGAAATTGGGCACCGGAATTTACGTGGAAAACCCCCAAAAATAATAGGGGTAAAAAACCACGGGCAAGGTAGAAGAATTCACTATATATTTGGATATACACAATCTCTCTAATTATACAAGGAGAGAACAATTGGAAAGCTCTCTCTTCATATTAGGAGATAAACTCTCTCAAATATATGCTAACTATGGGAGATGGAACTCATGAAATTTGGGATGAGATTTCCATAAACCAAAGCCTCCCTTTTATAGCTCCAATTGCCGGAAACTCCACCTCCATAGTTTAGCTTGTCATCATGACATGTGTCATTGTGTAGAAAGAGATGACACCAAAGCTTGCCACCTTGCATGCTTCAAGCCTTAGTCA
>JAYMTA010006744.1:0-10141 GCA_036897625.1 Pelargonium cotyledonis
CAGAACATTCCAATTCAAGTGTTTCTCTCTCAATAGAGTGTAATATATTTGAGAGTGTTTCTCCTAGTTTCAAGAGAGAGGTGTCTAATTGTTCTCTCCTTGTATAATTAGAGAGAGTGTTGTATCTCCAAATTTATACTGAAATTCTTCTGCCTTGCCCGTGGTTTTTACCCTTATTATTTTGGGAGTTTTCCACGTAAATTCGTTGTCCAATTTCGCTTTCATTTTTATATCCTATCTCTAAATATTTGTCCATCGAGTCGTTTCAATCCTAACAATTATCAAACATGAAAAGGCAAATAAAATCAAGAATGTCGCTAGATGGGGTGACACTGGTCTTGGGGAAGGAGGAGGTGGTGGTGGTGGTGGTCTTGGGGAAGGAGGTGGTGGTGATGAAAGAGGAGGTGGTGGTGACAGTGGTCTTGGGGAAGGAGGTGGTGGTGGTGGTGTGGATTGAAGCTTTGTTGCTGGAGGCAACGAGGCAAAGAGAATGAGGAAAAAGGCTAACGTTGTTGTTATTGTTGTTGGTTGTTTGGTGGGTCGGTCTCTTATACATAGAATTGCAAGAAGATTGTTTGTGATTCTCTGCGAAACCCTTCGCCATAAATACCATTAGTAGTGCAGTTCTCAACATATCAATTACATTATCATGTACTAGGATATTAATTAGACACTAATCTTGAAAAGAAATTAATTAATTGGGTATTTAATTAGTGAAATTGATATAAAATTTGTAGTTAACTTAACACTCTCGAGTTGATGTGAAGTCAGTGTCAAGAAAATATGATTAGGTAGGACACAAAGCAAGTTAAATTATTATTTAATAGTCTTAATTATTTGCTCCTAATTTCGTTTCCCAGGAGTTTGGGATTGAGGAAGTATTCTAAATTTGGAATGTCACTTAAAATACCGTTTGGATGAGTTTATTGAAGAGTATATTAAACACTATATATTAATAATTCCGTAACCTTATCCCAAACAACCCAATTTCAACTTATTTAACTAAACTTAGTACGTTCGTGGAAGACATGATTCGAAGCAATATGAACGGCAGCCTGATTATCACAGAATGATGGAATAGGTGCAGATTGTGGGACACGAAGATCATGAAGAAGTTGACGAAGCCAAACAATTTCTCAACTAGTAGTTGTCATGGCCCTATACTCAGCCTCGACGGAGGAGCAGGAAACCCCAGACTGTTTCTTGGCACGCCAAGCGATATGGGATGAGCCAAGGAAGATCATGTAACCAGTGGTAGATCGTCGGGTATCTGGGCAACCAACCCAATCTACATCACAATATGCTTTTAACATTAACTGGTTATCTGAGGGAAAAAGAATCCTTTGCCCTGGGTTAGCCTTGAGGTAACGTAATAGATGGAAAGCTGCATCAAGATGTGGTTGTCTCGGTGTATGCATGAATTGGCTCAAGATATGCACCGCATAACTAATGTCAGGACGAGTTATGGTGAGATACAATAAGCGTCCCACAAGTCGACGATATTGCCCTACATCAGAACAATGGAGTCCTTCCTTTGCTGAGAGTCGATGTTGTTGAGGCAAGGGACATGAGGCTGGTTTGCATGCAGTAAGGCTGCTATTTGCCAAGATATCAAGAGCATATTTTCGTTGTGTGAGCCAGATTCATACAGGGGATCGAGCCACCTCTATATCCAAGAAATATTTGAGTAAAGTAATGCTTAATATCTTAAATACGAACTTCGTTGGTTCCAGTAATAATGACATCATCAATATAAATAAGTACAACAATAAATGACTCTTTCTCGCAAAGAGTAAATAAAGAATGATTAGCATGAGAAGGGCAAAATCCAATAGAACGAAATGCATTGGTGAATTTTTTATACCAATTTTGAGATGCCTGGCGAAGTCCATGATGCTCCTCCTATTTGAAAAATCCTTGTGGACTCTTCATGTAAACTTCTTCATTTAAGTTTCCATGGAGAAAAGTATTGTTGACATCTAATTGATGAAGATGCCAGTTTTGAACAGAAGCGGCGGCTATAAGGCATCTGACTGTGACTAATTTAGCGGCCGGTGCAAAAGTCTCATTGAAATCAACGCCCTCAATTTGTGTGTACCCTTTTGCAACCAAACGAGCTTTATATCGTTCAATGGTTCCATCTGGACGGTGTTTGATCTTGTAGACCCATTTAGAGTCAATAGCTAGCTTTCCAGGTGGCAAAGTGGTTAAGGTCCAACTGTGATTGGCCTCGAGCGCTGAAATTTTCTTGGCCATATCTTCTCTACAGTGAATGTGCTTGACTGCCTGAGAAAAGGTTTTAGGCTCATCTACTGCAGAGATGGCCGCTAAGAAAGCAGTATGAATTAGAGAAAACCTTTTATACGAAATATAGTGTGAGAGAGGATATACTGTCGAGTTGGCCGAAGGATGAGAGGAATGCGAATCTGGGCTGGATGGAACAAGGGAAAGTGGTAATATATATTGAAATCCATACAAATTCTTCGATAACTTCCTCTGTCGCTTTTATGGAGGATGTGAGATACTCTCAGTTTGAGTTGTTTGGATCTCTGTCTCTACGACTGGAGGATCTGGATGATGATCGATCATGGATTCTAAACTGACACTGATTGGTTCTGGATCGCTTGAGGGACCAAAATTTGTTCAACTGGTATATTCGTACAATAATCCCGGGCCGGTTGTGAAAAATTTGGTTGTGTAGAACTAAACACTTCTGAGGTATGAGTGTATGGGTAGGTGTCTTCCCAGAATTGAACATCTATTGAAGTGTAGATTATCTTGGTGTCAAGATCATACACTCGGTACCCCTTTTGTCCATGAGGGTAACCCACAAAAATGCCTGGGCGTGATCTGGGAGCAAATTTATCATGTGTCTGGTTGTGAGCGTAACATAAACGATCAAAACATCGCAAATGGTTATACGTCGGTTGTTTTCCAAGTAATAGCTCAAATGGAGTTTTATTACCAAGCACAGATAGCGGCATCCTCTTTATTAGGTATGCAATCGTGAGAACACACTCACCCCAGAATCGGATGTGCATATTTGCTTGAAAACGAAGTGCCCGTGCTACTTCGAAGAGATGTCGATGCTTGCGCTCAACTACACCATTTTGTTGCGGAGTTCCTGTGCAGCTTGTTTGTCGCTCTACCCCGTTGAGAGTATAGTACTCGGTCGATTCATGATGGTCGAATTCCAATATGTTATTGGTCCTTAAAATCTTGACATGTGCTTGAAATTGTGTGTGAATCCAATGCAAGAATTGCAATAAATAGAGGCGTGTCTCAGATTTATTTTTCATCAAATATACCAAAGCAGCTAGATTGAAATCATCCACAATTGTTAAGAAATAATGACAACCAGAAAATGATGGCGTCTTGTATGGCCCCCAAATATCATAATGGATTAATTCAAAAGCATGTGAAGTTTTATTAACATGTGTGGGAAAAGGAGTCCGGGTCTGTTTTGCCCTACAACATGCGTCACATTAGGATGTTTCATTAACATTAGAGAGTGAGGGTAAGTTGGGTACCAAAGTTAGCCAATTGACAGGTATGTGACCCAATCTCCGATGCCATAATTCTACATTGTCGCGTCTTTGTGTCACCAATGCCTTCCCATCGTGGGCTCCGAATAATAAAACTCATTTCGCATTCTTCCCAAATCAATCGACTTTCTCGAGGATAAATCATGCATTACACAAAAGTTAGAATAAAAGGTTAGCGCACAATATAGATCACGTGTTAATTTACTAACAGACATCAAATTAAAATGAAACTTTGGGAACCCAAGAACTCTCTCTGTCAAGAGTTAAATTATTCCCAAGCTTCAACATTTGTTGACTCTCCATTGGGCATCTGCACTGGTGCAATGAAAGAGTATGTATCGACATTATGCAAAATGTTTATGTCACATGTGATGTGATCCGTTGCTCGATTATCCAAGGTTGCCTATCCTGCATAGAATTTTTTTGCATTGCCATATTTATTGAAGGGGTTCTCTCGTTCACGGTCTAGCCCAATAATTTAAAGTCTTTTGAGCTTGACTCAAATTTTAAAACAATACTTGAATTTGTTCAAAATAACCATATTGGCTATGAACATCCCTCAAATGGGATGTATCACCACTTGAATTTGATTGCTCCACCAAGCCCACATGATCAAGCCCACTCTCATTATTTAAAAATTGAGAATGAGATGTGTGTTGCTTCACCTGATTGGTCATCCCAGCTGCAACTTGAGGTGGTTGCGGTGTTGCCATCGTCTCGACCCTTTCCTTTTTTTTTTTCTTCTGGAAACTGGAAACTTGGATGTCCTGTGCAAGAAACGATCGCGGCAGAAGCGGATAGAGGCGCCGGAGAGAAGTGTCGATATGCTTGACGGAAACGCTGGTGATTTTGATGGTGGTAGGTTCTGACAGTATTTAACGCCGAGTGCAGCGGAGAAATTCGGAGCCGACCGACTATGTGAGTCGCTGCTGATCTGAAGGGTATGAGTAGATATCTACTGCTCTGATACCATGAAGAATTTTAAGAAATAATACAAAATGTTTTCTCATTAACAAAATAGCGTATATATACACTGTGTATACAAGAGTTTAGCCATGACTTAAGCTATAAGTGTGGAAAGAAATAATACAAAATTTTTAGGTATATGGCTTTTGGAGGTATGAGTTGATAAAATTTAACTCGAATTTGATTAAAATGGATTTTGACCTGCAATTTGAGTCGAGTTTTAATTTTTCTTTATTGCAGATTTAATGAAAATTGTATTTTAAATGCATATGACGGCTATAAAAGAACTAGTTTGGACAAAGACCTTCTCAAGGGGTATAAATAATCCGAATCGATTACAAATAGTCTTCATCTATACAATGTGGCCTTCAATACCCATATTCCCAGTTCCGATTTGGCCCCAAATGAAATATTTTTATCGAAATTAGAACAAACTGGCTAACACAGGGATAATTTCAGAGCATAATAATTTAAATTATATGAATTACACCGATGTATTATTCCATATAGACAATAGTCATACAAATATTCAGTCAAACCTTGAACTCCATTCTTTTATTGGCTAATTATGCATAAATCAACAATAATATCATGAACAGATCTTATTGATCTTTTCAAATATTAAGAAATGAATGCTCTTTATAAGAGAAATATATATATACACATATATAAGAAATAACACTTGTACAGATTCGTTCAAACAAAAAAATACCCACGGATAAATATTTAATCTTTTACCAACTTGATCAACCTAATATCAGGTATGAATAATGATCATAGTTATTAAACACTTGACTTAAAGCTTGAGACCATGTACCCAAAATAGATTATAGAGTATAATGTCCAATGTTCAGAAACCATTTGGAAAAAAAGCATCTCAGATCAAGACATGGCTCTTGATATTTCAAATGAGTATTCAAATTATATGATACCTTCACAAAATACAAACCCTTATAAATCTTACTCATAAATCATAATATCATTTCAATCTACAACAAATATATACATTAATACATATAGAAGAACATAGTAGTTTTTCAGGAAGTAACAATACACGACTTGCAGATGCAAAACATTTTTACTCTTGATAAACTAAAGGAACATGGATACACATCACCCTAAGTACATGACAATGTATTAACAAAAGCATGAACAGAGTTAAGTCAAGCAACAAACTAAACGAGGAGCATGGATACACATAAGATGTGTTTTGGAAGAACATCTCAAATCAAATCAGTCTAACAAGTATTTGACTTGTGTAATCAAGAAATAGTCAAGTCAAGCAGCAACTATGTTCTCTACAAAAGATGAAAGCTTAATCATATCATTAAAACTTGAACCAGAATACAAAGAGGGAGATATAACCCTTCTATAACTATTCATTTGCTTAAAGGGATAGTCAAAATTACAGAGGTAGGGACATATTCTTGACAGGAATCAAAAAACAAAAAACAAAAAACAAAAGTTGTCAATATCAAACCATTATCAGGAGATGTTCAAGCATTGTACCAGCCTAAATGACTACACTATCCTTCTTTTCTTCTTGGGTTTCTACTCATCATCTTCATCCTACAAATAGGAAACATAAGCAAGTTAGTCCAATATGATGAATAAAAAAGCCAAATACTACCAACTCTAAGTCAACACTCCCCAACTGACCTCTCCACTCCCATCCTCTTCATCATCATCCTCATCATTTACCTCAGAAACCGACTTCTCAGATTCTTCTCCTTCCTCAGCTTTTGCATCATCAGCCTGATAATATTATTAGCAGAGTTACACATTACAAACAATTCAACCAATGGATAAACATAGTAGAGAGCAAAATTGAGAGAATTACCTGTTTCTTGTTATAAGCTTTTAGAGTCTTTTCATATTCTACTTTCCGAGCATCTGCCTTTTGCACATAGGGAGCTTTCTCCTGAAATTAACATCAATGAAATGAATTAAGCACTCATTTCAACAAGTGACACAAAACTCAATGTGCACAGTAAGAATTACTTACAGCAGTGGACAGTGACTTCCATTTTTCACCACCAGCCTTGCCAACCTAATTGTTGCAGAACACGACGAAAAGGTTGGTTTCAGTAAAAGCTGAAGTAATGCAATGTTGCTACATGCAGTCAAATACTTACAACAGACACTGATTTGTTGTTAGGGTGCTTCACTTTGTACTGCTTCCTGAACTCCTCCCTATTAAGAAATTCAAAATTTCAAAAACATTAAACTAGGATAATTGAGTAAATCAACAGAGCAGCATGCTACATATTGAGTAAACAATCTGGCAAAAAAATTATATGATTATTCTAGTAATGGAAATCGTATATCACATCAATTTCAACGAGAACAGTACACAAACTCAATTTTAATCGATAAAATGAAAGATATAATGAGAACGTTCACTGAAAACAAACAGACGAACACGAATTAGTCGGAAAAGAGGACGATAACATACATGAATACGAAGAAGGCACTGGCAGGCCTCTTAGGCTTGTTAGGGTCCTTGACAGCCTTCTTAAGGGTCTTCTTTCCGCCCTTAGCAGCGGCGGGCGCCTTGTTCACAGCGAGCCTGCCGCCGGAAGAAAAAACATCAAAACGTCAAATCTAAGATCGCACAAGTCCATCGCTAGATCTAAGATCCGCCGACACGAAGACTAAGAAAAAACACAAAACAAAAGTGATAGAACATACTTGGTGTTCTTAGTCTCCGACCTCGATCTACCTCCTTTCATGGCGAAACCTGAAAGTCAACAGTACCGGATCAGTGAAAATCGATCAGAAAACACCAAAAATGGTAGGAAAGCGACAGAAATCGATCGAATCTACCTGGAGCGGAGCTAGGGTTAGCTATATTTTGGGAGAGAGAGGAGCGAGCTTGCGAGAGGGACTGTGATACGCAAAGGGAAGTAGAGTGAAGAGAGACGCTTAAAGGCGGAGATATTATGTTTTGGGGTAAATTGAAATTCAATTGCGCACGAAATGTGAGTATCGGGGTTTAGGCGGGATTTGATATTTCATTCCACGTCAGCGATCCGCGCGCTCTTTCAGATTTTGGTGCTTAGATCTTAAGCTCTGTGTTTCCTTTGTGCTTCTTTCTTGTGTGCTTGTTCCTTCCCAAGTCGTCGGTCTGTGGGCCCTCTTTACTACTGGGCCGCACATAAAAATGGGCTCAGGCCCAAATATTTAAAAAAATCAAAGCCCAAGCTCTCTGACCCATCGTCTTCTCCTAGGCTGTGATGGACTGTTTTATCTTCTATGCTGGAACAACCAATTTTCAATATATGATTAGGGTTTGTGATTGTATTGGTAGACACTGCCTCCATTTTTCGCTCGAAACCTCACATCTCCATTTTCAAAGTTTTGTTGTTGCAAGTTCTTGCTTTTGTGTGGTTCTGGGTGCACAATTTCTTCAATGTTTTCTTTGTATTATCTTCTGTTAAAAAAAGGGTTTGTTTGATGTTCTTTTCTCTGCACTCTCTCTGCTTTTCCTGCAAAATTTGTGCACAATATGGTTTACACTTGCTATTGTGTGTGTACTTTGTTTCATTTTCATTTGTTCTCACTTGTTGCAAATTGAGTGCACATGATGGTTTACACTTGATCTCTGAACTTCAGGTAAGTTCCATGTTGACAAGTTCATGTACTGATGCTTTTTTCTTTGTCCTTATATGTCTGTGTTTTCTTCTTTTCTTGCTTCTTTGAACTTTTGTGTTGGTGGTCTTTCTTTGCATATGTGTTTGGTTACCATGTTTCATTTTCTTGTCTCTCTTGTTGCAAAGTGGGTGCACATGATGTTTTACACTTGATCTCTGAACTCCAGGTAAGTTCCATGTTGACAAGTTCATGTTCTGATGCACCTACATTTGAATACTTTCATTGTGTTGTCTTTTCTTTAGTTACCTACTGGTTTTTATCAAGGCAGTGCCTCAATCACATTGGATTATATTTCGTCTTCAAAATATGGTCTTTTACCAATGTCATAACTCATATCCTTTTAGGAATGTCTACTCTAATATCAGTTTCATTGTCAATTAATGTAAAATGACATTAGAGTCAATAGCTAAAACTTGTAATCTTGAATTTAAAAGAAGTGGCGTTTGGAATGGCTGTTGTCTCTCAGGTCCTCTGCATAGTATTTGTTGTTCTCTAGTGTTAGCCAAAGCTTTTGTCCAAAACACAATGTGTTTGCTAGTCTGATTGTTATTTATCGGTTTTGTGTTCATTTGTAGATTAAACATGGTTAACAAATCATTTACTATAATTTTTCTGGATAATAGGGGAATTTTAAAGGACGATATATGGGTGATGATCTAGTTGGTGCACTCCTAGGCCTGGGCCAATAAAGATTGACATGAAATGATTGAACAACCATTTGATAGAATTGAAGAATTGATATTTTTTAATCATTTGAGTGGCTTTATGTGGAGTCCCGAAACAGAGACGTGGAATTTGGAAATGGAAGTATAGAAAGCATTAAAAGTTTCACACTTTTGTTGCACAGTAGTTGGAATTATGTTCTATATCTATGTGTAGAACTGATGTTCAATGGTATCTTTGCCATGGATAATTCTGATACAAAAAAGAGGATGAGTACTGCATTTGCTAACTATGAGAAGTTGTTTTTGCTCTTTGCAAAAGATAGGGCAACTGGTTATTCTTAGAAGGAAAGTCGTGAACGACCTAGCCAATTGTTTGAAATTATTGGTCATGTGATGTCACTGAACCACATCAGTTTACTTTGGTAGCAACTCCTGTTGTCTGCAACATAATTCAAAGGTTAAGTGCAAGGCTCAAAGGGATGATGTTTTAAGAGAGTTTTTACAATTACTGGAGAAGTTACCAATGATGCTGCAAATGCAATTAGGGAGGGAACTTATATGGAAGAGAGAAGTGAAAAATGTGTTCATTTGAAGTGAAAAGTGTGAATCTTTTCACAGAACTGGGGAAGATTGGTATTTATTTACATATCAATTAATTCATTAAGTCCGATGCAAGTATCCGGGGTCTCCTCTTTAAACGCCCAAGCCATACACAAAAATGAAAAGTGACACTATCAATATCTTCATAACAGACAGATATTTCTATGTTCTTATTCACACGAGTCATAGCAACCTTAAATATATTTTCTAATTTGTTAAAAGACATTATTGATAATTTATGAATAAAAAATTGATAAATTGCACTGAACCACTTTATGTTAGCTACAAATTTGTCACCAGTTATACAAATTTTTGCATATACATCACCATATGTTAGCTACAGTAGTTTTAATTGTTAAGATGAATGAAATTTTTAACGGATGTTGGTTAATTTTTTTTAATGTTTGAAATGTCTTTCTTCCTCTTCTTTTTCTTAAAAATTTCGACAACCAAATAAATTTTCTGGTTGTCAAAAATATTAAACTTACCTTAAATTATCAAATCAAACCAAAATAAACACAAAATCATACCGAATCAATCCTGGCTAAACTCAAGTCAAACTAAAATAACACAAAATCATATGGAATTGAACCAAATCAAACCCTATCTATGGAGGTCGCCGGAGCAGAGAGGAGATTCGTGCTCGTCAGGCGCCGGTGGTTCGTGATTCGTGGTCAGAGGAGAGAGGAGATCGTCGATGGAGGTCCAGAT
>JAYMTA010006745.1:0-10140 GCA_036897625.1 Pelargonium cotyledonis
GAACCAGCGACTCTAAGTCCTTGTCTGGATCAGCACAATTGGATTTGAATCACTCTATGTTTTTCGATTTCTGTTTTGGTATTCAGTTTTTTAGTTGGTCTTTCGGTTTCTTTAATTTTGTATTGGATTCCTATTATCAATAAATAGTCTTTCTCCATGCAACCCTCAAATCTTCCGAAATAGATATCTTCTTCGTTGAGATGATTGGTCATGATCAAAATATTTATATGACACTCAAACGTCACGTGTCATTCAACTTCAACTTATGATTAATTTTTTATGTAGCATCAACAACAATATTAATTATTGAAACATGGATCGATGAGTGAGTTCGAGGCTAAACTTCTCAATAAAAATTAATAATAATAATAAATCTAATTCACACATGAATCATTCCTATGTAACCAATTTCATAATAAGAGAATGGGACACTTTTTTTTGGACAAATGGAATATATGAATAACATTTTCAAATAAAATATATTATTTTTAGATGGTTAATTTTTTCTCATATATTATATTTTTGCCTCAGATCTACTCATTTTTCTTTAAACTACATGACACAGTCATTTACCAGCAGCGATTGTCACTACAAGAAAACGCTCCATTTCCAACGAAATGGCGTTGGAAATCTGGCATTTCCGACGGAACGTTCCGTCGGAAACAAGAAAACGCTCCATTTCCAACAGAATGGCGTTGGAAATCTGGCATTTCAGACGGACATTCCGTCGGAAAAAGGCCCGTCAGAAATATTTCCGACAGACAATTTTTTCGACTGAACGTTCCGTCGGAATTTCGAATTTCAAAATTTGAAATTGAATTTTTCCGACGGAACGTTCCGTCGGAAAAATTGTCCAATCATAGTAGCTATCTGTAATTTGCCCAATCATAGCAGATAACTAAGTTAAAAAGATGTTAACCACCTAGTAGCTATCTGCTATTTGCCCAATCATATATGAGTATGACACATTGACAAATTAATAATCTTTATAAATGGTTTAATTAAATCACAATTACTTAGATGAACTAATACTTCTAATAAACACAATGCCCTACAAAAAAAAAATTCATGAAATGGAACGTAGTAATATCACACACATATACGTACGTACAGTTATCGTTATTGTAAAAATGTGACAAATTAATAATCTTTCATATACATTGACTTGCAATTTTATACATTGCAAAAAGCGCATTGACTAAAATGAATTAACAAAGAAAGAAGAAATGGAAAGGTGAAGCACATAGACAAATGCAAAACTTTTACTTGTAGGACACAAAATAATTAAACAAATAAATAACGGATTTAGTAGAGTTTAGAGATACTCAAATCCCAATCATAGGTTCTTTTACTTAATAAAAAATGAGTAATGCTGTATGTACAAAACTTTGTACAAAAATAGGTGTACAAAATGATGTGTCAATAGATGAGGCATGACACATCAAATATTGCAGTGATGACTTGGCCGAATTATAACGCGCCACGTGTGCAGTGTGTCTAATAAACCGGGCGCTTCTCGCCAAAAATTCATGGGAGTGTAATGGTATCATATACGTCGGGTTGTTATTCGTTAAAATTAATTTTGAACTACAAAAATACGAAAAAAGTAGTCGCCACGTAGATTGGCACATCATTTTGTACAGAAAATTTTGTACAAAATTTGAAACATTTAACATTTTTCTGACTCATAGTCATATCATCAATTTATTAACCCGTTATCAATTATACTGTCTTTACAATATACTAATCCCTACAAAGTTTATAAAATAAGAAGAAAATAGATATGAGACATGTCATTTTTTACTTACTATAAGTCGGGTCAATCATTACATGATATCTCATTAAAACTTAACTCATTCTCTTCTCAAATGAATATGTTGGAGCGAATCTCGCAGAATATCATTATTTTAATGTGTTGTCATCGTATTAATAGTTGCTTTAAACAAGAGCTCTACATATATACTAGAGATGTGTTCTGCAAGAAGAGATGGTTCAAAAATAAGAACTGAAAAGCAATCCATGTCTCATTCATGCACAGGTATAGCATAAACCACAACCCAATTTGAGCTCTTCTACATATATTTGCACAAATTCACACATTTTCTT
This sequence comes from Pelargonium cotyledonis, assembly GCA_036897625.1. NCBI lineage: Eukaryota > Viridiplantae > Streptophyta > Magnoliopsida > Geraniales > Geraniaceae > Pelargonium > Pelargonium cotyledonis. Next base: position 2,107 of record JAYMTA010006745.1, read on the forward strand.
TCCTTCCATTTTCCTTTCTTCAAGTACTTTGGCATGAATGAAATTGGTAGGTCATAATGACGGCATGACATCGGCTCTGGTTGAAATCGATTTCAACTTTCAAGCGAAGAAACTCCAAACCAGTCTGATTCGGAAAAGATTGGTGGTATTCACATTCGTTCTGAAAGGATCAAAATAATCTTTCAGAATACTTGTGGGCAATCTACAAATTCTTGTGATCTGATGATATTTAATTTGATGTTATAATTTGAGACTTACGTGTCTTGAGCGGCTTGTGAACCAGCAAAAGCTTTAACAGGGCTATTTTCTTCCCGCCAAATTAGGTACTTGATATGGGTTTAGCAAAAGCTACACTCTCGGGGAGGATAAAGGATGCACACAACATTGCTTTTCCTGGTGCAACATCGCGCACTCTGCGCATGTCAACATCAACGGCCACCTCTGATAATGCAATTCTTATTCGCTGCATTGACATTTCAAGCCAGAAATAGTAAAGCGTGAGAGGACTAGAAATAGAGAAGAAAATAAAGAGTATGCTCTATTCCCTACACAACTGTTTAATGGTCAACAATACTCAACACCAAACACAACCTTTCAAATGCAATGGAAATGGGTTTCGTGAGGATTTGGCACATACCTCATGGAAGTCAAACTCGGGATCTGAAGCTTTAGAGAATCCATAAACATGGATCTTAGGCAAAATTAATTCTTTATTCTTGGGGCCATCTCTGAATATTCCTCTGAACACATCTGTTCATATCGATCAGAGCAAAGAGAAACCATAGTTCAAATCTCGCAAAGAAAGTTATAAAAGTATAATTTCTACAAACTCCTACTGGTTTTATTGTTTCACAGTACTACTACCACAGTGTCGCTTGTTAGAATAAGCACTCTAAAAATGTTTCTCATGTGTATCAATTCAGAGCTGAACCCTTGGTCTGTCCAAAATGCCGTTCAATGTTTTCCAAACTAGATCTGGACACTTTGAAACCTAGCTTCACTGGTGACCCTATTTTCAAAATTGAATTAGAAAAAACACATCCCCACTGGAAACTACAATGGATTAGGGGAGTGTTTGTTTCAGAAAAATTTATTGTTTCAGTTTTCAAGGAAATTGCTTAACAACAGAACATAAAAGGAAATCGTTTGGTACCGAAAACAAAATAAATATACTTCCCAGGAAACTCAGATTTCAGAAACAATACTCAATCTTCATAACGAGTTCTGAAGGAATCAAGAAATAGAGATAAAATCCGATTCTAAAAAGCTTTCTTGAAAATTATATATATAAAAAGTTTTCTGAAACATGTACTGAAGTGAAGTGGACTAAATTTCCATGAGTATAGCAACCACTGGTACTAATACATTCAGCAATCCTTACTCCTCAGTTTAAGTTATGCAACAAAAGGACTTTTAACAGGAACGAAATAGCAATGACCATGACCCAAAATATACAATCAACTTTTAGAATCTGATATTTACTTGCAAGAACGAAAAAGAGGAAGATGTCTTAGCCGTTAGAATGACACACCTAGATATCCTTCAGCACTATTTGGCAAATTCATAACAACTTGGGTAATGGATCGAGTTTGCTCACTCCGAAAGATAGTATCTATGAACCTCCTTCCATCCATATTGAAGACCTGAAAAGCAACATAGGAGGCCATAGGTGTGGTTGGAAACAATGGCTTGAAGAAAATTCATAATTCTAAAACGATACAACCCAAAAAAATTATATAATATAGCTTAATTTTATTTGCAGGGTAACATGTTAAAGATTAAATTGACTTTAGGAATCACACAATAGTAAAAACACGTTCCTCCAACGGAATTTTCTAGTAGTGACTATGAGAACAGACCTCTTTCCTTTTTAGTACTTAAATCAGATCTTATGTCATATGATCTCATAAGAAGGAATGTTGAATCTTGACTCATGACTATACCATGAAAACGAAGAAGAATACAAAAAACAACTTGAACAAAAATGAAAAAGAAGACACTTGAATTTCCCCTATCAATTAAAAGTTGATGGGGGATCAGCCAAAGGAACTACTTTAACTACTGTCAGTCGATCATACCTTAACCTTCTTTTCGACTTTGTTGAGGACGGTATTTCTTTCTAGATATTCGACTGCTTCAGGGTTCAAGTCATTAGCATAAACACATTTTACAATCTTTGATGCAGCTATAGCAATTGGACCAACTCCAGAGAAAACATCACCTATCAATTGGATTAAGTAACAAAAACAATGACCTCTTACGTGAGCATCTCATGTTGACGAGCCTTTCAATGAGAGCAGTTGCAAATTAAATATAACAAAAAATATATATATAAATATAAATATTTATTTTTATACATGAAAAAACTTCAAAAAAGAGCTAGAGCTAGAAAGACATATGATGCCAGCCAAAGGTTAGAGCAGAATTTAAGGTTGGGTTCTAAATAGTACGCTTGCTTTGTAGCAGAAGAACAGAACTTATAATGAATGATACTCCAGTAAGATTGATACTGCTTGTTCATATTCTCACTCCCATTATGGGAAGAGTATCATTACTGAAGTTCATGAAACTTCTTCTACAAAGGGACATACAAACTCTAGGTAGACTCCTTAATCAGAAACATGTTTATGTGAGTCACAGAAATCATTCTTCATATAGCAACATAAATAATCTACAACATGAACTGAAATGAGGCCAAGATACGGACATACAAACAACATCACTGCGTCTAAAGCAACTCAGCAGCCTTTGTCTTTCAGTTGAAAGTCTTGAATTCCAGTAGCTGGGGAACAATGAAAAAAACAGTATACAAATCATTAGGTCCTTAGTGCCACTATAGGTCTTTAACACAATTTATCTCTTCTTTTGAACTTTGACATTTGGCTATGAAATGAATTTCAGGAATAACTTAAGAAACGAAAACCATGAAAACGATCTACCGCCTCTATCGACTGTGGGAAAAACAATCATATAATCCAAAAACCATCAAATAGGTAAACAAGGCCACAGACAAGTTGTTTATCTTTTTGCACAGAACAATTGGCATGTATTATCACTACAGTTATCCAATGTTGGAGCAATAACATATATTTGATTAGATTAATACCAAACATGGAAAGAAAAGACACTCATCTACTCTTACTACCCATTGTGGTAGCCCTACTCCATATTGTCCAACAGAGAGAGAGAGAGAGAGAGAGAGAGAGAGGGCAATGCAGCCAAAGATTTTATCAATGAGAATGTCATCAACAAATTCAATACGGCAACCCAATGTCCTCTGAATACACAGTATACATGAAGTCAGTCGTGTTCCATGGAAATTTGACCCAAGAACCAAGAGTGAGGTTAACTACTTATGTGTGTCCAATTTGACAAAGAAGCTTAACTTTAGATTTACAACCTATAAATAGCATGAGCTAGACATATCGGATCCATCCCGCCAACCACACACTTTGGACTAAAATGTGATTCATGCCTACTTTGAATGGGCCGAGATTGGCTATGGTACATAATATGGGTAAAGTTATTTAGACTAAGTAATCATGAAGCTGTGATTTGTATACTATCTGAATTTACACAAACACGAGTGTCATTACTGGTAAATGTTTTTATACACCAACCCACCACCAGCACAATGTAATATTGCTTTCCTTGCTATATGGGGACACAAAACTTCTAAAGACTGCTCCATTATAAAATTAAAAACTAAAAAAAATTTATGCTAATTTTCCATTAGGTTGCTAGTAAGGAAGAGCATACACTTTCGCAAAATCTACTTGAAAACGAAGTCCATTCTCAACTACAGTGGTCACAAGGGAATGATTTCCGGCCAAAACTTCAAGCTGCATTGTTCTGTACTCATTATGAATAGGATCAATCTTATTGACAACTGTTTTTATCTTTGACTTATGTTTATCCAAGAAAACCTGCATATGGAATGGAAACAAAACCATCTACTGTTAAGAAGTTTATAAATTCATGTTTTAATTGCAGGCAGTTTCAATAAGGTGAAATTATTTATGCACATAACTAAACACCTGTCCTATAAGCTTCTTGTAAGGTAGGAGTTCGTCACTTAGATTCAGATGTGCAACGTGCCCAACTGTTTCAAACGCTGAAGGTATAAGCATACCCTTCGGTAGCAAAGCCGTCAAGATCTGCATGAAGCATATGAAGACTTAAATCCTCTTCCTTTGCATACCTCATTTAGAGGTCAACAAAATACCACTTATATGAATAAAGATAAAAGTAAAAATTGACTCTGAAATAAATAAATAAAAACCACATCTTACTGTAAAATACCTCATTCATCTGCCAGTAATCGTAAAACAAAGTCAGCTTGCACCTCACAAGTTCAATATTAGGTCTTCCACTTTCTCTGCTATCTTGCTCCATAAAAACCTGAAAAACAGTATACACAAAATAGAACATATAACAAACTATGCAAGAAAAAAGAGGTAAAATGTTTCTGCACCCCTTGATTGTCATTTTTCTAAATTCAGTCTCTATTCTGTTTTTAAAAATAAATAAATAAATAAAATAAACCATGACTATACAAAATTATAGTTTACACTTCTATTGAGATTCTAACATAGAACTTCAAGCTTTTTCACATTCCAAATCCAGATTTTTGAGGTTTTTCTTTTTATTTCTCATAATACCTCTAAACTTTCTTCGCCTTGTAATTTAGCTAGCTCTAACTTTCATTTTTCTTGTCATAAACATCATCTACTTCGTCTCTTACTTTCTCTCTAGCATGAGCAATTTGCCTTCAACAATAGGATAGAAAAGAATAAAGAGTGAATTTTTCACACAAAAAAAAAAGACCTAGAGTTTGTATAATTATGAATTCTTCACTGTTGGAATCTTTGTAGAGGTGTAGAACTATAATTTCACCCGGTGCATGAATTAAGAAACTTAAGATTACAAGCTTGACTCCAAATCATCTATAAAAATAAAAACTCAACTCGCAATTCATAAACACTAAATCAATACAAATATGAATCCAAAACTTTAACTTGACTCACAAAGTATCAAAGTTTTGAGACATCTACCTTGATTGCTTGAGGCAAATCCTCAATGCTACTACCCTCATACCGCTCATCCAATAGCAACAGCCTTGTCGAGCCCCTCCACTTCCTCCCCTTAAAATCATCCCCCAATAAACCCCTCATATCATCCTCTTCATCATAGTCCTCCACAACTTCCACCATAAAAATGTTGTTTTTCCAAGTTCCCTTCTTCACTTCACCCCCTTCCCCACCACCCTTCCTCTTCTTCTTCTTCGGTGGCCTCGACAACTTGGCCAGATTCCTGAACTTCACGAAACCCCGAGAATCAAATGTCTTCACCAGCTCCTCCCTATACAACACAGGGCTCAAATTCTCCCCATCCCCTTCGGCCCTCCCGGAAATTCTCCGATTCAAAGCAACCAAATCCCCACCTTCTTCATTCCTTTCCTCTCCAACGAGCTTCACGATATCCTCATCCACTTCGTCGCCGGCCACTCGAGCAACATTCCTAATTCGAGGCCAGTTCAGGAGGTGCCCTCGGAGGCGGTTCTCCATGGCGTGACAGTCTCTAGCAGGAACTCGAAGCGCGGATAGTTCAAAAACCCTAGTGAAGCTGTCTCTGTCCAATGTAGCAACATCGCCATCGCCATCGCCATCGCCACTTTCTCCTTCTTCTTTTTCTGGTTGCTGTTGGGATTTTGGGAATTGCAAATGTTTGGAATGGGATGGTACAGTGCCTCTGTCGAGAGAGGGTCCGTAGAAGAAGCTTGGGTCTGGAAATTGGGATTGGGATAGGGCTTGGGTCTGGGTTTTGGTGGAGGTGGAGAAGATAGAGAGAAAGAAAAAAGGAGGTTTGAGAAATGGAGGTGTTGGAGAGAAGAGACGTTTTGTGGGAAGAGGTCTGAGGAAGAACCTTGTAGCCATAGAAGAAGAAGAAGACAGTGAGGTCTCTGAATTTGGTTTGTTTTGGATTTGAAAGCTTGGGTTTTTAGGGTTTTAGGTGAAATTGGGACATTTGAGTCGTTGATTGTTTGCCGGGAAATATAAATAATGACAAACTTAACGGATATCTCACAATAGGGAGAGAGAGCAATTTATGCCGCAACATGACATAAATATGACATCAAATTTGTTTGATTGTTCTCACATATTTTGTAATTCGTATTGTGTTTGAGTTATGGCTCAAGAATATACTCAAACAATTAATTAGTTGTATTGTGACACACATGACACGCACAATTAACTCAAGTATATAATTGTAAAGTAGTCTTAATAATGGTTCAAATAAGATGTGTTCTATCGTGTCAAATGTTTTGGTTTTATTACATAAAATATGTTAGGTCACGTTTTGGGTTTATTATATAGAATATATTAGATCATAATCGTGTCGTGTCACCACTGCACATTCAGTTAGCATGTTAATCTTGTCGTGTTAATATTCTATACTCATAAATATATTGTATTCTTGCTAGGTAATCAAAACACATGATCAAATTTTAGCATGACATTAACACTACACACACTCAAGTTTTCAACCTTTAAATTTTGTGTCTTGACTTTTTTTTTTCTTTTTTCCTTTTTAAACATCAAAGGGGCCAATTTTACTCAATAATCATAAAAAAGCAAATCATGTATACAACTCGGACCCAAATGACCCAACCAACTAATAGGAACAGAAAACGACCCCGCCAAAGCATGGGTCACATCATTAGCCGACCGACCAACATGACCAAACTTATTAAAAGCAAAATAATCCAAAAAATCAATGATATCACCAATAATCAGACCTTAGGCACCAGAAACCTCCCCTCTAGTCTAAACTGCATCAATAACAAATTGTGAGTGTGACTCCACCTCATCCTCGAGCTAGCCTCTATCACGAAACCACGACAAAACTTCTCAAATAGTCATCGCCTCCACCACCCCCACATCTGACCTTCTCTCCCAACTCCTACGCCCACCACCCCAACAACGACCTCTCAAGTCCCTCAGTACCCAACCGATTCCGACCATCTTCATCGAAAAAAAACACCATCGCAGTTGACCCTAAGCCTTTCCCGCGGTGGTCATTTCCAACATGCATGCACTACCCCCACACCCATGAGCTAACAGCTCCGCCGAGCCTCCACCAACTTGAATGTCTCTTGACTCTCTTAATGCGTCATATCATATCTTACATCATTGCGTTGTTGCACACTCGTATACAAACAACAAACATGTTATAAAAATATATTAAGAATTCTTGTGAAATAAAAGATCATTACTATAATGGTAAAGAATGATAAAGAAATCAAGATCAGTGCTTTTGATTTTTGAATTATAAAATTTGGATCAAAACATAGAAGAAGAAGAAGAAGAAAAAATTCATTAAAAAAATCTCCATGAACCATTTGGGCCTTCCTGTGAACAAATATACAAAAACATAAAATATAAAACAGTTTATATAAAATCTCATAACTACCCTCTAAATCCCTCAATATTTACGCCAGAATACCCACAAGAAGCAAAAACGACGTCGTTAAAATCGTCATCTTCCTCGTCAATCGTCAAATACATATACAAATTCTTCTTCTACAGAGACCCTTCGCCTATCCCTTCTTGCATTCCTCCGAGTCAACCTCCTCCGGCACCGGTGATGGAGCCGCCGACGAGTCACTCCTGGGTCGACTCAACCGGGGTACGAGGAAAAAACACGCGGAGGTGCAAATAATGGCGCAAGCTTTACCCCAGAAAATCAGAGCAGCGAGGGTCAGCATAAGCAAACAGAGACCAATCATGGACCGATTGTTCCGCGAAGTGTTGATGTTTTTTTCCACTCGGCTCGCTATGAATCGTCTTCTCCGACGTCCCGACGGCGATCTGGCGCTGGAGATGATCGACGGTGTGGAAATCGAAGACGAAGATCCGACGGTGAGCGACGAACAAGACGAGCCGGTGGGGGCGGGTTCGGTTGGCGAGTCCGAAGATGACGATTTGGTTCTCCGCCCTTCGCCCCGGCCGCCGCTGTCGCCCTCCGACGACG
>JAYMTA010006746.1:0-10137 GCA_036897625.1 Pelargonium cotyledonis
AAAAAAAAAAAAGAGGTAGGTATCCGTGCCAACCGCATCCACCATAAGTTGGTGTGATAGTGACATCACAAGCACCCAAAAGCATAAATGTTTAAACAAAAATTAAGAAAAGAAAAAAATTGATACTACTATAATACTAAAATAAACCTTAAATAAAATAAAAACAAATGTTTTGAGAAATAATTGTTGGTGAGTGGAAGTGGCAGATGTTTTAGAAAACCATTGTCTATGTTCTACTACTAATCATGGTCTAGGTTAACACAAATTGCTATTAAAAATAGGTTAATACTAATGTTCCCTTTTTATTATATGTATGCTTATGTATTTAATATTTACCACTCTCTAATCAGATTTTTGTTAAATAGCTATTTGCTCCACTATGTGCGTTATTTATTAGTGCTAGAAACTCTGTTATTTCTAATGGATATGTTATTTATTGGAGTTTTGGAGTTCTGAAAACCATGTGTTCGAAAAAAAAAACGTACATGGTGTGAGAGTAAGAATCTACTTTGTCGGATGAGTCTATAAACCTTCACGTGCTCTTTCAAGTTCCATGGCGTAAGGAGGATCTCTTATGACTAAGAGCACTTACGTTTCGGTTGGTGTCTTAGTGGTCATGCAAGTCGATGAGCTCTAGGTATGATTCGGCGTAAGACAAATAGTTTTAGGTATGTCCCAATAAGACAGGAAGTTTTGAAGAGGCATAAGGCTCTCCTCATGGCCAAGTTGCATGTGAAGGCCTTAGAGTGGAGGCTCAATGTAGTGAAGATGTAGGGGACTCCTTGAGACCAAACACTTAATTGGGTGCATCGAAGAGGTAAGAGGCCCTTCTTTGATGGGAGATATATTTCTTGATGTCTTAGCGAGTTTTCTCGTAGTGGAGGATCCTTCTAGTGGGAAGGTAGTATCTTGTCTTTTTTATTCTTAGATAATGATGTATAAACACCACGTTTTATCTTGCCACCAGTAATTTATACTTGTGAATTTTGGGGTTGCATCTCCCCCAAACTCGATTGCCAAACTTCAACTCCCGGACCTCCTTCTTGAGTTGTTGATATAGCAGCTCCTTTTAGCTCCATGTAGTATTCACAAACAAACACTCAATGCAACTAGATTCCCGTTTTGTAACTATTTTGATAATATATTTATCACTCAAGATAGTTTTTAGTCGCATAAAACATACAACTAATTAAATAACATATGTATTAGAAGTTTTGTTCTCGAACGAAAAACCAAGAATGAGATTGAGATTCTCATGTTCCAATTAAAACATTTCAATCATGAGAATGACTTTTGAAAAAATGTATACATTATATGCACTACTATTGTTTTGTTCATCATACAGGCAAAACAGTCTTGATATTCTTGTGCATTGTTCTAATCAAAGTAGTAACTTGCTCAGTCTGTTCTTCACTTGAACATGCTGAGAGCAGTACCTTGGCAGTTCCTCCATCTGGGTAGCAACCAGCATCCACCATCTCTTCAAATATTTCTATGCATCTCTTGTACAGTTTCTTTCTTGAGTATGCTCCAAGCCTAGATGTCCAGGTTACCACATCAGGTCTCAGTTTCTTGGCCCCGAGCGATTCGAACAATCCTTCCATTTTCTCCAAGAATCCTGCCCTTCCATACATATTGATCAAGATGTTGTATGTGCTAATGTCCGTGGCGTAAGGTCCCTTTTCCATTGCCTCCAAAACTTCCTCCATTTTGTCAAGTTGGCCTAACCTGCCATACAGGTTCAGCATACTGTTCAGGACAAAAGTGTCCGGTTCTAGGCCGGATTGCTGCATTTGGTGCACAATCTCCTCACATTTAGCTGCATTCCTGGCTTTGGTGTACGCCGATAGAAGTAGCATGTGGGATTTCATTGTTGGGGTCAATCCTAGTCTCTTCATCTCTTCAAAAACAGCTTGTGCATCTAAAGTTGCATAAACAAGAGTTACACAAATGATGATTACTTGATCATTACAAGGCTAGATCGTTATTCGTTAACACGAGGGGAAAAGGAAAAGAAGCTTACCCTCGTGGAGGCCAGCTCTCCCGTATGCATCTACCATTATGTTATATGAAGCTCTATCCGGTTCACATCCCATATGATGCATCAGGGAGAATATTTCTGCAGCACCATAAGGATAACCTGCACGGCTGTCCACAGAAAATATATGAACTTTGGGTTCATCTGACATGTGCGCACCAAAGGGCTAGGCATCAAAATGTAAGCAACTAAACAAATTAAGCCAACATTTCAGCCAGCTATTGACACCAACCACACTCGCATAGTTCTAGAGTCTTGATCTCTAAAACATAGTTACCGAGCTTTTAGACATGTTTATCAAACTATCAGAACCTTTCCTGAATGGTTCTTGCTATATATGCCAACTCAATCTTTAAATCTATTGCAAGAAGCCTATGATAATAGCATTAGCGCATATGATACTTGATAAATGTAGCCTAAACCTGAAATTATATAAACTCTGATGTAATGGAGCAGATGTGGAACTACACTGTGAATGGTACTAAATTTAGGGAAACTGAGTCATTGTAGTATCTCCTAAACTAACCTGTAAGCTTCCATAAGCGCGTTATAAGCGTACACATCAGGCTCGTGTCCAGCTTCTTGCATTTGCTCAAATATCTCTTCTGCTTTCTCGCAGAGTCCCTCCCTTGCAAATGCATTAACCAGAGCAGTATATGTGCAGATGTTTGGTTTACACCTCTGAGTTTTCATTTCATTAAACATCTTTAAGGCCATATACGATTTTCTTGCCTGCATAGTAAAAAAGCCACATCTGAACCTTGACTTATGATGAGAAAACAAACTACATATCCTCTCAAATGTTCCATATTGAGTTCCCTAGAAAATGCTTTCCATGTGTTAAACTTCAATAATTGAGCTACATATAATGGCTTGAGCTAACCTTTCCATATAAGTTGATCAATGTCGTGAAAGTATCTGTAGATGGTTGGCAGGTGTCTCGCTTCATCCTCTGGAAGATCTCCAATGCTTTTTGAGAGTTTCCTCCCTTCATTAAGCCATCAATATATGCATCGTACGCAATTGCACCTAAGGATTAAGGATCATTACAATACAGTTCCACATTACTATTTGTGTGTCCAAATGACAGTAACAAGAATCTAAACAGTTCAACCAAACAATTCCACACCTATGCTACAACAAGCTCACAAAATAGACCTAAAGGCGAGAAGTGAAACACATATCTATAGTAAACGTACTTGGGGGAAGGCCATATCTTCTCATCTCAGCAAAGACAGCTTCAGCTTTATCAAGCAACCCGGATTTGCAGTAGGCCTTGAGAAGAAGTGCATAAGTATCTTCTGTGGGGACGCATCGGGCTTCAAGAAGTTCCAAATATATAGCTTCAGCCTCCTCATGAAGTGACTTCTGGCCGTAAGCCTCTATCAGTAAGTTGTAGGACATCACATCTGGCTTGAAGGAGCTTCTGTACAATACCCATTCACATATCTGTACAATGCCAGTAATGTTGATAAAAACATACTTATGAGTATAAAATGAAGAAAAAGGGTATGAGTAGGTATCTCAAGTCTCACCAACACAATTGGACCCCAATGTTTGTTGAGTCTAAGCTGGACACAAACATTGATGATATCATCCCAAGTGGTATGAGAAATAGGAAGAGTGTCAAGGGAATCCCAAACTCTATTGATGTCCATTTCCTTCTGCACAAAGCTCAGAATTTCATGAGCAATGGGGCTAAGAACAGGAAAGATTCCATCGACGAAGCCAGATCCATATTTCCATCCCTGGCCCTTTAAAGTACCACCTGCACAAAATGTGATGGTTGTTTGTAACTTTGTACATTTGAAGAGCATAGAGAATTGAGTGTGAGGTTCGGTTAACTGAATTACATCGCTTCCTCGAGAGCTTTTTGTTGTTGAAGCTTCTGAATCTGCCTCGTTTGTCAATGTAAAGGCTTTCGCGCTGGGGCAGGCGCTTATTCTCAAGAGAGACATCATTGGAATTCTCTGCTCTGCACTTGAAGCCACTGATCAGAGCTTTCTCTGATCTGAATTTGCCTCTTGGTTCTATGAATATGCATTTCAGCGCGCATTCGATAATCGACCTACAAATATATCAGTTCAAATTAGGAATAAAAGTTAAAAAACTTTAGAAACATGGTGTGAAGCATAGAAAGCTGACCAAAAAATGTTCATATCTCAGACCTCTATGGGGCAAAAAAGCAAACAATTGGCATGCACACCACAGAGAGCATATAGAAAAAGCAACATATGGTCCCCAGTTGGTGAATTAGCATCACCCATTGCAGCCAAAAATCAGAAATGAAACTGGGAAATTTTCTAGGAACATCAGTAAAAGAAAATAAGCAAATACTTGCAAGTAACAGTTGAAGCACTATATGTATGTGGTAGTGATTTCATTGAAAATCCATTTATTCCCAGAAGTGTGATAAATGCAGCAAAAGAGTGCAAGAACAGAAGAGTAGAAAGAAACATGAATGCAGAAGCAGCTGCAAAAGAAAATGGAAGTTACAAAAATGAGTTGAGACTTACATATAAGAAAAAAAAGTATTCAGAAACTGAGTTCCAGTTGGAGTTGCAGTTATGGTGTTTGAGAAATGGTTGAAGACAGAGAATGAAAGAATTATGGGTTTCAAATATCTTTCAAGATAATGTCTTCTGCTAATTCTATTGCCTCAACACAACCATTTCAGTAGCATACAAACAAACAAACTGGTATCTCTCATCCACTCAGGCAAATGGGAAAATCATTTTATTTATTTATTTTTTGTTTACGTAAATGAACTGTCTTTAAGTATTTTGACACGTGGATGGCAGATTCTTATGAAAGAAAATATGTACTGACAAAATTAACAACCGGTGACAAGTAAAAATCTCAGTTCACAAACTCCAAAGAGAACACAAAATAATATCATTTGCAATGGCAACTAATTAGTAGGATTGTGTGTTTGCTTAGAATTTTTTTTTTTATTTTTTTAATGAATGGTAAAAGATTCACAAGTCAATTTGTGCACATCTCCGGTTGTCCCTCACCGGTTGAACCCCAAATTTTGAATCCGTATGACCAAGAAGATTGCTACCGAATGTTTTGCATTCGAAATTAGTGAAGAATGTGTGAAGAACATACTCACTCTGTCTCAAAGCGCTCCATCAAGAAGATTGTATTTCATTTTCAAGAAGTTAAATATACATAAATTACTAATAGTATCCCTGCAATATGTCTAGTAAATACTTTTAACTTGTAAATTTCTCTTAAAGTGGGAAGCAAGAAAACTATTTTGAAACAGAGGGTGTAATACATTTTAGCATTGGAATCAATAATAAAAAGCATTAAGCATTCAGATTTTGAGCAGGAACTTGATTATCCTATATCAATTATGACATAAAAGCAGAAAGATCAACAACATAGCAAGATTCTCCCACAGTACACTTCAGGTGAATACAAATTGTGTAGCAAATCCAATTCTCTGGTTCCAAAAAACAACCCAGTAACTTGACAATAACAAAGCCAAACTAACTGAGAGTCCTCAAGATTTCTTTGGTTTACATTTTGAAAGTGGGGGTGTGAATCTGCTTCTGTGGTAGGTAGAGGGAAATCTATTCCACTTCTGCCAAATAATCTTCAATTTCAGCTGGGGTCAGTACTCTGCAACAAAGCAAGTGATATACAATGTGTTTAGACAATTAAGCCCTAGATATTCTGGACTCTTAGCACAAACTAAAGAAGAATTAAGTTGAGATAGCTTGCCTGAACTTCTTGTCTGTGCCAATTATCCCGATCTCAATGTTTTTTCCCGATATTTGTCCTTCAAATCTGAACATATACAGGGAAACATAACAACTTATCAGAAAACTATAAAAACTGAAAACACATCTAAATTTGTCTTTCCATATGGCACACTTGTCTTTTTGAAGCTCAATCCCTGGTGAAGGGAACATGACGTGAAGCGCAAAACATGGATTACTTAAAATAAACCTGTGAGCACCGCAAATTTCTTCCTTCTAACAACCAGCTATTTTATAGTACCGCATATCCATTTCTACAATTTTCATGCAATGCTGGCACTTAACAGAGAATGTGCTTTTCATGTTGGACCAAATAGGCACATGGAAACTATGTACAGTCAACAATTTAACAAAGTGATACAGTACATGGTGGATCCTCTTTCCTACATATTCATGAAGAACAATAAAGTTCAGTTATTACCCCTCCTTTAGGGTCAGAATTGCTGTGTGCACTGCATCATCAAGCTCCATATCATCAGTATACCTATATTGAAAGGAGAGTGTGATGGCTTCTTAGCAAATGAAAAGAGGGGGAAAAACAATTTGAATGCAAGAAAAATACAAGCAGAACAAATCAAACACCTCTTCTCAAGAAACGTTTTAGCATTTGAGACATTCTTTCCCATAGCTGAAGCTTTCCATGAGAAATATGAACCTGATGGATCCACCTACAGAGAAAGAGAATACGAAATACTAATGGAGTCAATAAGTTGCAGGAATAAAAATCTACAAATTAAATGTGATTGGCTTGGCATATATTATATGGTATGAGTAGGTAATCTGCTAGAAACAACAGGCATTTGAATATTTAATCTAATACCATGTTGGAGACTGAAAATACCTGATACAATTGTGGACCATTGTCATCAAACCCAGCAACCAGTAAAGATACTCCAAAAGGCCTTACACCACTGCCAAGATGAAATAACATAGATATCATCTTCACAAAAAAGTGCAACGAATAGCAACATTACTGTACTTGACTAAAGAAAACCAAATAGGACTCCACAACACTATTTTTTCCTTTTTTACATACGACTTTGAGCCAAAAGTATAAAATAAAAAAATAAAACTTCTATTGAAAAAGAAAAAACTTTGATGTGCCAAAATAATCAATTTTTTTTGCAGCTATTGCACAATCTGTTGGCCGTACATTGTGGAACAAAAACAGTAGGAAAATGAACTCACGAGTCAATACTCAATATTCAGACAATGATGTCTCTTTCATCACAATTCAAGAAAAGTGGTTTAAGAAGATTGTAAAGTTACCCAGACTGAGTGAACTCTTGCATAACAGCTGCAGTTTCCCTCACAAGTTGTGGCACAGGGATTGGTTCCTGCAATCATGATATAAATTATAAGCAAGCAAATTACAACCTCCATAATTCAAGAGTGCACAATTGATGAGGAAAAACACATAATGATAAGGCATTAAGCCAAGCACACAGGTTAATGAAATAAAGTACAAACGGGTAAAGTAAATAACAAACTGCTAGCAAGATCTAGATCATAAACAAACAGCATAACTTCAACAAACATATAAACACAATTATTTAAAAGTAATGCAGTTCATCATATGGAGAGTATCAATAATATTTTAGGCAATGAAACAATCAGTTTGTTAGCTTTTAAATTTTATAGTTTATACAAGCTACGAGGAGTCATTGTCCTGGTAGGGAACCTACTCTCATTTTGAATGCACTTTAATCATTTAAGTTTTTCTAATGATTCACATAATCAGTCATGGTTAGAGTTTTTTGTTCCTTCTCCATTTGTTTCATGCATTTATCTAGCATTTCACATAGTAGCCCTGTCTCATATCCCCTCTTTCTTGGATCTTCTCCATGAATATTACTCACGACAAATAAAAATTACACTAAAGAACAATGAATATATTGTATGAGAAATTTATAAAATTACTATAAAAGATTTTTGAGAAAGACGTTCAAAACAATCAAAGTTCAGAAAACAAAGTCAGGTCCTTGAAAATTATTTATTACCTTATATAGCCTATGATATTGCTCAGCCTGCTTCCTACTTTTCCGAACCAAAACTCGAAAATCAGGACCCATACCACTGCATAGAGGAGAGAAGTTAATAAGAGCGACTTGCATAGTAAATATAGACAAGGAAATTATTGAGAGGAAACTATATAAGATAGACAACAGATGTATGAGTACTTCCCCTAGATATGCACAGTAAAAGTGGCAAATCACATAGAATGCGTTCCTTATCTCACTAAAGGTCCATATTGCTAGACATTTTGGAACATTTGATAATGCACAAGAGGCAAATCTCATATCCGGAAACCAAATATAAATCATTAGGTTCTTTGAGATGAAGAATGTGATAATACACTGTCATCCATGCAGCAGATGCGAGAAACATACAGCTAAAAGATAACACTTAAAATGAGTTTATATCAATGTAAGAAGTATGAAAGAAAAAAAACCTATAACCAAATATATCTAAATAGAACATTGTTATCCAAGTCTTTGAAACAAAAATCCCCCACTAAGAAATGCAGATCCAAAGCACATCTGTTTAAGATAAAGAAAGCAAACCTGTAGACAACTCCAATATTTGGTGTCAAATACTGTATTTTCTGAACCTGTTACAAAATAGAATTGCAAACAATCACTAGTTAACATCATAGCAGATGTGAATTAGAACATATTTAAGGGTTTGAAGGAGGCATCGATTCAAACCAGAAAAGAGGAATAACAAAGTTCCACTCATTTCAAACTATTTTCATCTCCCACTCAGTCAACGAAAATGATTTTCACCCAGCCCACATGAAGATATTTTTAAATACAATATACTCGTATGATTTTTTGGATTCCATTAAAAGAAATTGTAGTATGATATGTCTTAAAATAGTTTCCACATGCAAAACACTATGCTATTCTCAACAAGATACAATAAACTACCACATGACGTGAATTTTATAGTCATATAGTTCCAATCGAAAATACGGCAGTTAAAATCAGATAAGAACTGGGAAAATAAACAAAGAAGACATACGAAACTTTCTCCAATCTCCATAACTAAGGATTATTAAAACCTCAACCAGGAAATTATTAACTATAAGATACACTTACAGAAGTCTCATCAACCAAGACAGAAGGTAATTTCTTCTCGGTAGCAATAACAACACCATTGGCAGCTGCAAGAAACAGATGAAATATAAACTTAAGTCAATTCATACATATGCTCAACTAAAATAAAACTTTCACATGCACCAAATTCCACATCCATCATAGCTGTATGTAAACTTCAAACAAAACCAGCAAACAAAACACACATGGTTAAAGTTTCAAATAGAACCTAAATACACATCCAGACTGAAATTGGCCAAAAGGTTCAATTTTTTTACCCGCTAGCGCGATGAACACATCCAATTTTTCCAATATCATTCAGTCACATTTTAACTTAATCCAGCAGAACTGACTCACTTAAACACCTATTTACTATAAATTGCCCAATTTTTAATCTGTGCATCCAACTAACCCTGAAACTCCTAATCCACCACATAGTTATGGTGCAACAAACAATGCCCCAGTTCCACTTTTGGGTTCGAAACATGACCACATATCTTTGAGAATCACACTAAAAGTGTGGGGTCTCTAACACATTGGAAAATTTTCACTTTCTCATCAAGACATCAAAACCCCTGTCATTCTCAATTACTTCAAGCCCATAAATACATCAACTAATAGCGAAACCCAGTAACACAAAATCATATATTTATCAAAGAAAGCAAAGAGAAAATACCTTTGATCCCTAGTGATGTTTGGCCCGAACCTACGGCCGTTAAGGCGTGCTCGATCTGAACAAGCTTCCCAGAAGGACTGTTGAAAAACAAAAACAATTTAGTAGGAAATCAATTCCGATGAACAACCAAAAAAATAGGGTCAGAGATCGGCAACATACCTAAAAGTTGTGAGCGAAAATGAGTACTGACTGTCTCCCATTGTAAGCTAAATAGAGAGTAACCTACACAAAAATTTTTATAATATTAGTAGTTGTACTGGTTTCGAGAAACCAAGATGACTGCGATTGTAGAGAAACGTCAATGGCGAGAGGAGAGTTGAGAGAGATTTAAAGAAAAGAATGTTGAGAATTGGGGTTTCTTGATGAGGAAGAAGAAGCATTATTGGACTCATTTGAGATGAGCCTGTAAAGCCCATATTTTATTTTTGTATAATTTTATCTGGGCCCATTTATAACCCATTGCCGAAATTGGGCCGTTTTCATTGTCGGCCACGATATTTTCAAAACTCAATAATATATTGGAAATCCAAAATTTAGAAAATTTATAAATAAAAA